>JARJLF010001334.1:0-84310 GCA_029378395.1 Mycena leptocephala
TAATACATCCTTCCTTCCTTCATATGGTCGGAGCCCTGGTAATTTTGCATATAAGTATAACACTAGCATAACAATGATGATGATAACATACACCCGGATCAGTCAAACTTCGTTCACGTGGAACGTGTAAATGGTTTGCGCTTCAATTGATTTTTTTTTTTTTGAACATGAAACACGTGACTTCGGTTCAATTCCTCGACGAGGGTACAGTGCTCATTATAATTGTTATGTATGATTATTAGACCCCAGCGCACTCTTGATATCATCAGGTTTCAGTGCCTGGAGATTCGAGGACGGCCCGGGGTTGAACTTTGTGCGTAGTTCAGCATCCGAGAGCGATCGAGTGAGATTTTGAAAGCCAGCCATCGCCACGGAAAATACAGATAACGAACGTTTACCGGAGGGAGGTCAGAAAATTAAATAAGAACAGGCCCGACCCTGATTCAAACAGGGGACTCCCCGTAAAATTATCAGACAGCCCAATTTGCGGAGGGTGTGTTACCCACGAGGCCGTTGATCAAGATTGGTTGATTGGTTTAGAACTGGTTCAACTTGTGCTTCGGACTCGAGTGCAAGTGACTCAATCGAAGTCGGACCTGAGCAAATATCTCTTCGATTGTATCTTTTGTGCTGGGAGGGTTCGGGCTTGTGGGGCTCGTGTCACAGTGTGAGCAGGGGCGGGGGCAGCGGGGAAAAGTGTCGTCTTTGGTTGGGAGCGGTGGGCACGTCACAGATGAGGAGTGCGAGAGGCGTGCGCGGGCGGTAGCGGAAAAAAAGTCGAGGGCGGGCCGACGCGTCGAGCAGCGAGCAAGGGGGCGGCAGCGAGCGTTGGCCACCTTGAAGGAGCGAAAAACCTGGGCGTATAGTGCTGAATCGAAAAAACTCGAGCGAGGAGTGAAAAACTTTGGCTCAGGATCGAAGAACTCGAAAAAAAAAACTACACAGGCGAGTGTCAGCCCGATGACATGAACGATTGGGAGCGAGGAACTTTACGGCTGGAGAGAAAAAGGTACAGTGGAGGATCGAAAAACTTGACGCGCTTGACTCGAACGGCGGAAGGGAAAAAACCTTACGAGAAACTGGAGCGCATGCGCAGTAGCGAAAACTCGAGCATCGGGATCGAAAAGGTATGTGAGAGGAGCGAGGAACTCATGGCGTAAGGTTTGTCAACCACAGGACAGACAGATCTGGGGAGACTAACATAAAAAAGTTCAACACAGTATAAAAACGGCCTGGCCTTGACTCGAACAAGGGATATCCTCATAAACTCCAACAGGATGCGGCTGCAGTAATAGAGGACGTGTTACCGCTACACCAGGCCGTTGTCTGCACTTGCAGCTTGTTTGAAGACTGGGGTGTACTCGTTATTTGATTGATGGTAAGTCTGCGGATGCTCTGTGGCATTTCTCGACGAAAACCCGCAGGAGCCGAGGACCGAAATTGAAGCACTTGATGGCAGTATTACCGCAGTGCTGCTACAGTGGCGCACCACGAGGCCATGAGGCGGCGAGTTCAACTTCGGGCCGACGTCCCATTGACACAGACAACCCCCGACGGGGTAGAAAAGCAGGGGAAGGGGATCGATAAGCGCCAGACCCTGCACAGTAACGAGAGGCAAACGCCGCCTTATCTAAAGCTTGAACTTGAAGGGATTCTGGAACAAGATGAGACGTCATTGTGACATGTGATCCCGGAATAAACCGAAACGATCTTTCTGTTTTACCAGCTCAATTCTATTACGATTCCTTGCTTTGACCGTGTCTGTTGCCTTTGGGAATGAAACACGCTCGGTTTTACTAGCATTTTCTGCGTCGGCCGTGTTCGATCCAATCCAGCCTCTCGCGCACTCTACACTTTAGTAACCCAACTACCCTCTTGACTCTCTCTTCGATACTCCCCCGCGGCGCCCCGCCGCCACCGCCAAATCCTCGCGGCATAACTCGCCTGACGACCCACTGTCTGCTGGCCGAGGCCCGCGTTGAAGTCGAGGGTCCCGGCGGTGCTAACGGCAAGTCCGGCGAGGATACCTACTTTATCCGGGAGAAAGCCACGGGTTTAGCGGATGGCGTAGGTGGATGGGCTAGAATGAAGCATCCAGGTGCGCCGCTACTGTTTTTTCTTCTTCTTCAAAGGGTCCCTACCCCTCGTGGACGTCTGGATTTTTTGCGAGGCATTGGCAGACATCGAGGTCTTCTGTTGTATTTTGCGGTTCCCGGCCTTCGTTCTCGTGGACCTGTTACTGATGCACAGATCGTCCTTCCTCGCATTTTATTACCGGCTTTCTCCTTCCTCTCTTTTGGCCGGCAGAATGTATGTCCCATCGCCGGTCTTGTCGTCGGTGTCTGCAATCCTTGATTCGGTATATCTGCTGGAGCGTATTTTTCCGGTTATCTTTTTTGATCCTTTCCTTCCATCTTTCCTCGCTTCCTCTTTCTACGCTCCAAGGACGATCCAACGCGTTCGATGTCCCGCGCGCCGCCCATGGGCGGTAGGAAGGTGGAGCGCCGCTACGCGAGCATATCGTTGGAAACTCGGATTTGCTGACTCTTTGGGTACGAGAGGCATTCCCTCTTCCGTTTTACTCAGAGCGTTTATTGGCGTCTCCCTACTTGGGGTACCTACGATGGCCTCTTATAATTTTGGACCACACCACTTTTTGTTCGGCATACAGTGTGCAGAATAACTTGGATTTCTTTCAGAGCATTATGAATCCCTTCAAATTACTTCCTTTCCTCACAACAACTTGCTGAATTCGAGCTGGATACTGATTTTCTTTTTCTTTTGGGCTGCACCTCTACATGTCTTCGCACTCCGACTATACCTTCTTCTTTCTCAGATTGTATGACCATAAATCGGGCCATCGTAACGCAGGCTGACCGATCGGATAAATTATGATGTCCTCGCTCACGTTTTGGCCGAGAACGCGTTGTGACGCGTCAGCGCGGCTTCTCTCATCGTTCCTTGATTCCACCTGCTTTAAAATGGCGACTACGCTGTTCTTCTTTCACGCCTGTTTTCTCCTCAACCGTCATGCGTCTCGGAATCTGGGCTGTTATCGTGAGCCAATGGAGCAAGCAGAAGCCTGTGATCAAAGCTGATCTCACCGGGAAAACGGTCGTCGTTTTGGGAGCGAACACTGGTCTCGGATTTGAGGCGACAAAGCACTTTGCCACGATGAATCCGGGAAGACTCATTCTCGCCTGCCGAAGCCAAAGCAAGGGACAGGCTGCAGTTGACAGTACGTTGTAGCATATGTTTCAACCCCGCTGTCTTATTTAATTTCTGTGTCAGGACTGAAAGCCGCCACGGGCTACTCTAAGGCGGAGTTGTGGATCATCGACCTTGCCGATTTCGAATCTGTGAAGCAATTTGCAGATAAATTCGAGCGCGATGGGGGCCGTCTCGATATCCTCGTCGAGAATGCGGCACTCGCGACTTTCGATTACGACTCTACCAAGGATGGATGGGAGGCCTCGTTAGTTCTTCTACTCCACCACTATTCCGGTGCTAATATAGCGTACTAGTCTCCAGGTCAATGCTCTCTCCACCCCGCTCTTGGCTTTCCTCCTCCTTCCGGCGATGATCAAAACAGCCCAACAACATTCCACGACCCCCAGGCTCGTAGTCGTTTCGAGCGGAATGCACTATTGGTCTGAGATCGACAAACGCGTAGCCGAGAATCCGGATATACTCAAGACGATTGGAAGCGCAGAATATTGTACGAAGAAGTATGCAGCTCGTTGGTATACCTAAAGCAGCTCAACTAATGTACCTCCAGGATTATGGGGGATAGATATCCACTCACCAAGCGTACGGGTTCAATACTCGGTTCCGTCCAGTTACTAATTAATTCTTCAGTCCTCAACGTCTTCTTCGTCCGTGCTCTCAACGCGCGGCTTCCGCCTCCACGCCGCTCATTGTCAACGCTGTCGATCCGGGCTACTGTTACTCTGAATTGCGGCGCGGCTTGACGGGTTTCATGGTTGTGTTCGATTATCTCATGGAACGGGCCTTCGCATTCACGACGGAGGTGGGCAGCCGGGCCTCGTATGGGCGGCACTGGCATATCCAGATCAACCTGATAAACTCCGGGGCGAGTTTTCGTCTGATTGTAAAGTGATGGAGGTCAGCGATTACGTCCTCAGCGCACAAGGTGCCAAGGCGCAGGATCGCATCTGGTTCGTCTGGTCCCCTGGAAGATTGTTATATATTCAGGATTAATTCTTTGGTTGCAGGGACGAACTGGTGGACATATTGGGCAAGGTGGACCCAAGGGTTACAGCCAATGTCGACAAATACTCTCCCATAACATTGCCGTGTAGAATTTTTGACTTGGATGATTGTTTGACGCGCGCGGCGCTTCTACTACTTATACCTGTTCAAGTTGAACATCCTCCGAGTCCACGTGACTTTGGTTCAATTAATGCATTGTTTTGAGTTTAAAAGGACACAGACTCCTAGAATTCTTGTCACTGGATGATGGGCGGTGAATGAAGACTTATTCCATATGAAAAACGTGAACTTTCGGCGCTTGACTTTCGCAAAGCGAAAGCCCCTACACCGTGATACTAGAACTGAACGGGAATTTCCTCGCAAACCATGATTTGGTTCAGCTCATAACCGATACAAATTTATGTAGTATGTTCTTGCTTATTCTCTGCTATTTCTCTCGAGCAGAGAGGTGATTGATTGTTCGCGCTTCATTTTTAAACTCCGCCATCAATCGGTCGGGCCGAGTGTCCTACTTCTCTCCTTCCATCTCCCATCCTTTCTTGTGTCTTTTGTTTCCTTCCTTTCCTGTCCTTTAAGACCTGTGTGTGCATTGCAAATGGCATTCTCTCGACGCTCAGGTTGAACTGTACTGCATGAACTTGGCTATAGTGTCACTTTCTCGAACAGAGCTTTCTCGAACGGGTTCCTTACACGCGGATGCTGTGCGCTGTGGTTTTGTGCGAGAGTGTGTGGCTGCATTACTACAGATTAAGCTGAATATTTGACCTTTCCATTCTCGCGATCCCCAGCTTGTCGACCAATACTCCTATGCTCTGATTCACCTTGGACCAACGAATCCGGACTCACGAGCTGCACATGCAACTTCTATGTGGCTCGTTAAGCGCTCCTGTGGCAGGACGAACGCTGAACGAAGTCTATCCGTACGTTGCGGCTGTGTGGGACGCAGGTAAACTGGCGTCAGCCGGCCCCGATATCAAGATACCAAAACCTGGTTGAATTTAAACTCAAACTAGAAGCTTTTTTTTTCTGAAGCCCCAACAGCCCCGACATCGGCCTGCTTGCTCTTTTTAGCTTCAATTCAATTCAGATTACTTCAGCGGTAGATTGGCTGTTGGCATCGAAAATAGGCGATGTATCGCATGCCAGGCGTGCGATGAATAACCCTGCCGTAACTGCTGATGTATGTATAAAGGCTGGCACGGTTGAATCAGATTATACGCCGCTCTTTCGAACCGCCCGTATGCTGATCTCCAATTTCTACAGTGGGCGGTGTTCCACGCTCGACGTACCATCAGACTGATTTGCTGTGATTTGAAGAGTTTGGCCTCGCCCTTTCAGCCATTCGGTCGGTGTTCGGCTGGTGGGTATTTACTCTCACGCCGATGGAGGGCGAGACAAAGGCACTTAGTGCGCCAAATCCTTTGATATTTGGCGTATTTTTCATGTCTTCCATGCAGCCTATCGCAAATTCCTCGGCATGATGTCGTATGACGCGAGCCTCAGCTTCGCTATGTGGCTCTTCCTGTGCGCGCACTGACCCCATCTCTCTTCCCTGCATTAATTGTTCCTAATCAAGGATTCACGTGTTCCGCTCGGAACGCGTGCACCTCAAGCATGCTGGGCGCCATTTCTGGTCTGTATCCATGCTGGTGGGGAGGACCACCACGAGTGCGTGCACAACAAATTAATTCCAGGAAGGCTTCGCTGCTGAATTTACAGTTAGTGCTTGTCATTCTCTCGGGATTCAGAGAGTACTCGGAACCACTCTCAGCGATGCTGTCTTCCTGCACGCGTGCAGCCTTCCGGTCCCTCACATGTGCGCCCCTCGGAATCCTTCTGTTCTTGCCCATTACAGAGATCCTAACCTGTGAGCTGGTTCCGCTGGCCCGGATGGCCATCCGTACTTACTCATCGTTAAATCATAGCGCTCTGTGTCGCGTTCACCATCCGTCACCGCGCCATCGCGAGGCACGGCGTGGAAAAGGTCGAGGTGCCGCCCCCGCTGCCCAAGTTGGCCGCTGCCTGGACTTTGGGTGACGTCGTGGAGCTGGATGGCCCGCTGCTCCCGCGACGGAGGAAACCATTCCGGCCAAGGAATTCTTTTGACTTTTGTTAGTGCGTTGCGCCCGCCATGAACCTTCCATTTACCGCTCTTTACCCATTCTGTAGGCATATTTTTTGCTAATGGCGTCCGGAGCGGAGAGAGCCGAGGCACCATGCGCAGGTGTCCTGATTTTGCACTACGATGTTCATTTCTTGAGCAAAGGATGATATACATGTCCGGTGACGGACAATGCCATTTCGCTGATGCACGATTCGGGCTCAAAATTCTCCGTTGCACAGTAACAGCCTCCTCGCTCAAGACATACTGAATTTTATCCTGAGGGACACTGGTACCATGCTAAGATATTCCACGAGATGCACATATTGAGGAATTCTTGCATCTCAATTTTGTTTCATGTGCCCGTCGATCAGCCTGGTCTGTCTCGGCTTCAAAGATTTTTCACTCTCTGGTTAACTATTTGGTGCGACAGAGCCTGGGTGAAAAATGAGACTGTGGCGAAGTCCATGCAAGTCGCGTTTTGCAATGCTAACGTTGCACATTTATGATCAACGAGGTATTTTTCAAACGGATCGCAGGCTGGCGAGATACAGCGAAAATGTCTTTGTTCAGTCGGAAGTGGCGGGACCTTAAATACGATGAGAAAGGTTGAGGTGCCAACCGTCCTGTGGATGTGGTTAAGTATAGGGAACAGTCCGAATGGGCCGGACTAAATGACTGTATGGTCTGGTGTAGAGTCTTTGCGACGATACCGCTTCTAACATTTCCCTCGAATAGATCCGGCGGCTGGGGCTTCGGCGTCCAATTTCGGGATGGTTAATATTCCCTCGGACAGGAAAACTGCCAACTGAGGACTTTGACAACTTGGTGTCTCAGTACGGGAAGATTAGAGAGTCAGGATAGCGGACCCGCAAACCCGGCGCCATTGGAAGCTAGAAGAGTACAAAAAGCGCCTTGATTTTCGATGAAAGCTCCCGCTTCTTCTCCTGCGTTTTCAATCCAACATTTTCTAGGTATTTTTTCATGATTCTAAGCACCTTTCTTCTGGCAGATGATATTTAACAATCGGCCGCTCGTGAGTTGAAGATGAGTAAACTGCTTTGATTGGCTGGCTCGTCCTTGTATTTCTATTCCACAAACACTCGGCCCTCTGAGCAACCGGACAAGTATTTCCACGACACCAAAAAATTGCCCACATTGGCATTGCTAACAGATAAACACAGCAAGGTACACATGTCGTTGAGGAGCGTGTTGGTGGACGTCTTTCGGCGCCGACCCACCAGCAAACAACTCGTGTATTATGTTCCCACGTACGACAATATCAATATAAACGAAAGTTCCAAGGAGTACAGTATTGGTGAGTCATATTGTATTAACAAGATAGCGGTCTCCTTCAGATCAATAAAAGTTTACATTGAAGTGCTCAGGTTGAACGTGTAAAAAATTGGAATGGTTTGCGCTTCAATTATATTTTTGAACATGGAACACGTGACCTTGGTTCAATTCTTTGACGCAGACTCGGCGAGGGTATACCTTCTTCTTTCTCAGATTGTATGACCATAAATCGTACCTTGATCGTACCATCGTAAGGCGGACTGACCGATCGGATAAATTATGATGTCCTCGATCACGTTTTGGCCGAGAACGCGCGTTATGACGCGTCAGCGCGGCTTCTATCTTTGATTTCACCTGCTTGAAAATGGCAACTACGCTGTTTTTCTCTCCCGACTCTTCTCTACTCAACCATCATGCGTCTTGGAATTTGGGATTTCATCGCGAGCCAATGGAGCAGGCAGAAGCCTGTGGTCAAGGCTGATCTTACCGGGAAAACGGTCATCGTTTTGGGAGCGAACACTGGTCTCGGATTTGAGGCGACAAAACACTTTGCAACGATGAATCCGGGACGGATTATCCTCGCCTGCCGAAGCCAAAGCAAGGGGCAGGCTGCCGTGGACAGTACGCCGTTCCATTCTTCTTTGGTTTGCCGTAAACTGTCTTACCCATGCCACGTCAGAATTGAAAGACGCCACAGGCTATTCGAAGGCGGAGCTGTGGATCATTGACCTTGCTGATTTCGAATCTGTGAAGCAATTTGCAGATAAATTCGAGCGCGATGGGGGCCGTCTCGATATCCTCGTCGAGAATGCGGCACTCGCGACTTTCGATTACGAGGCTACCAAGGATGGGTGGGAGGCCTCGTTAGTTCTTCTACTCCACCACTATTCCGGTGCTAATATAGTGTACTAGTCTCCAGGTCAATGCTCTCTCCACCCCGCTCTTGGCTTTCCTCCTCCTTCCGGCAATGATCAAAACGGCCCAACAACATTCCACGGTCCCCAGGCTCGTAGTCGTTTCGAGCGGAATGCACTACTGGTCTGAGATCGACAAACGCGTAGCCGAGAATCCGGATATGCTCAAGACGATTGGAAGCGCAGAATATTGTACCAAGAAGTATGCAGCTCGTTGGCATACCTAACGCAACTCAACTGATGTACCTCCAGGATAATGGGAGATAGATATCCACTCACCAAGCGTACGGGTTCAATGCTCGGTTCTGTCCAAGTGTTAATTAATTCTTCAGTCCTCAATGTCTTCTTCGTCCGCGCTCTGAACGCGCGCCTCCCGCCCTCCACGCCCCTCATTGTCAACGCTGTCGATCCGGGCTACTGTTACTCTGAATTGCGGCGCGGCTTGACAGGTTTCATGATTGTGTTTGATTATCTCATGGAACGGGCCCTCGCATTCACGACGGAGGTGGGCAGCCGGCGCCTCGTATGGGTGGCGCTTGCGTACCCAGATCAGCCCGATAAACTTCGGGGCGAATATTCATCTGGTTGTGAAGTTCAGGAGGTCAGCGATTACGTCCTCAGTGCACAAGGCGCCAAGGCACAGGATCGCCTCTGGTTCGTCCCTTCAAAAATTGTGATGTATTCAGAATTATTATTTTTGTTGCAGGGACGAACTGGTGGACATATTGGGCAAGGTGGACCCAAGGGTTACAGCCAACGTCGACAATTACCTCTCGCACAACATTGCTGTGTAGAATTTATGACTTCGATGATTAGGGTTGTTCACAGTCGCCCTTTTTGCTCCCTTTTTGTTCCCCTTTTTGCGCCCTTTTTCATGCCTGGCAGATAATGTGTTATAAAATCCAGAAAAATTCACCCAAGTCCTTTTTGAACATTCGAGGTGGTATGTGACCTTTGAGGAACGATATGAACACCCAGACTACATGCAATGGAGAAAGGGAGAAAAAAGGGAGCGAGCCTGGGGGTTTCACAGTTGCCCGTTTTCGCGTCCTTTTATTTTATTTTTCGATTTCTCCAGAATTGCAGGTAGGACCCCGTTCTTTTCGGTTTCCTACCCTTTTGGTACTTCTAATTGAAAAAGGGGAAAAAAACCGGGCGAAAAACGAAGAGAATGGCGAAAAGGGCGGGAAAAAGGCCAACTGTGAACAACTATTGTTTGACGCGCGTGGCGCTTCTACTTACACCTGTTCAAGTTGAATATCCTCCACGTGCCAACTTTGGTTCAATTGATGTTCGAGTTCAAAAGGATACAGACTCTCAGAAATTATTCTCGCTGGATGATGGGCGGTGAATCAAGACGTATTCCATAAAAAACCGTGCTTGACTCGCGCAAAGCGAAAGCTCCTACAGTACAACTTCTGAACGGGAATTTCCTAGCAGACCATGATTTGGTTCAGCTTATAATCGATACATATTTATTTAGTGACAGATTGTCTACTATCTCTCTCAGGCAGAGATATGGTTTATTGTTTCGCTCATTTTCAAAGTCCGCCATCAATCGATCGGGCCGACGTCGGACGACTTCTCTCTTCTTTCGTCTCGCATCCTTTCTTGTGTCCTTTGCTTCCTTCCTTTCCTGTTCTTTGCTTACTTCACTGTCAGCTTATTATAATCACCTATGCGTGTATTATAGAATGGCATTCTCGACGCTCAGGTTGAACTGCCAATGAACTTCTGCTGGCTGTGTCCGAGTCGCATTCTCGAACGGGTTCCTTACACGTGGATGCTGTGCGCTGTGGTTTGTGCGGAGGCTATATGGCTGCATTGCTACGGCTTAAGCTGAATCTTTGACCTTTCCATTCTCGCTTTCCCCGCTACCGTGTCGACTAATACCTCGATTCACCTGGACCAACGGGCTCACTGGCACGAGCTGCGGATGCAACTTGTATGTGGCTCGTTAAGCGATCCTGCAACAGGACGAACGCTGAACGAAGTCTATCCGTATGTTGCGGCTGTGTGGGGACGTAGGTGAACTGGCGTCAGCCGGTCCCGATATCAAGATACCAAAACCTGGTCGAATTTGAACTCAAACTAAAAGCTTTTTTTTTCCTGAAGCTCCAACAGCCCCGACTTCGGCCTGCTTGCTCTTTTGGCTTCAATTCAATTCCGATATTCCGATTACTTCAGTGGTAGATTGGCTGTTGGCATCGAAAGTAGGTACTGGCTCGCACGCCCGCCAGGCGTGCGATGAATAATCCTGCCGTAACTGCTGGTGTATATAAAGGCTGGCATGAATCAGATTACATACACGTCGCTCCTTCGAAACGTCAGTGTTGTCCCTATGCTGATCTCCAATTTCTACAGTGAGCGGTATTTCATGCTCGTCGTTTCCTTAAGACTGATTTGCTGTGATTTTAAGAGTTTGGCCTCGCCCTCTCAACTATTCAGTCGGTGTTCGGCTGGTGGGCATTTACTCTCACGCCGGTGGAGAGCGAGACAAAGGCACTTAGTGCGTCATTAAATCCCTTTGATATTTGGCGTATTTTTCATGTATTCTATGCAGCCCATCGCGAATTCCTCGGCATGATGTCGTATGACGCGAGCCTCAGCTTCTCTATGTGGCTCTTCCTGTGGGCGAACTGACCACCATCTCCCTTCCCTGCATTAATTATTCCTAATCAAGGATTTACACGTCCCGCACGAAACACGTGCAACTCAAGCGTGCTGGGAGCCATTTCTGGTTTGTATTCTCCATGCTGCTGTGGAGGATCACCACGAGTGCGTACACAACAAATTAATTCAAGGAAGGTTTCGCTGCTGAATTTACGGTTAGTGGTTGTGAGTCTCAAGGGGCTCGGAGAGTACTCGGAACCGCTCTCAGCGATGCTCTCTTCCTGCACGCGCACGGCCTTCCGGTCCCTCACATGCGCGCCCCTCGGAATCCTTCTGTTCTTACCCGTTGCGGAGATCCTAACCTGTGAGCTGGTTCCGCTGGCCCGGATGGTCCATCCGTACTTACTCATTATTAAATCGTAGTGCTCTGTGCTGCGTTCACCATCCGTCGTCGCGCTGTCGCGAGGCACGGCGTGGAAAAGGTCGAGGTGCCGCCCCCGCCGCCGAAGTTGGCCGCTGCCTGGACTTTGGGTGACATCATGGAACTGGATGGCCCCGCTGCTCCCGCGACGGAGGAAACCATTCCGGAGAAGGAATTCGTTTGATTTTTGTTAGTGCGTTGCGCCCGCTATGGACCTTTCCGCTCTTTACCCATTCTGTTTACATATTTTAAACCTTGCTTGCTGATGACGTCGGGAGCGGAGAGAGCCGAGGCACTATCCTGATTTCGCACGGATGTGTATTTCTTGAGCAAAAGACCATATACATTTCCGGTGACGGACAATGCCATCTCGCCGATGCGCGATTCGGGTTCAATATCCTCCTCTCCACAGTAACGGCCTCCTCGCTCAAGGCATACTGAATTTTATCCTGAGGGGCACTATTTCACGGGCTGCACATACTGAAGAATTCTTGCATCTCAATCAAGTCGGGTCTGTCTAGCGGACCCGCCAACCCAGTGCCATTGGAAGCTAGAAGAGTACAAAAAGCACCTTGATTTCCGATGAAAGCCCCCACTTCTTCTGTGTTTTCAGTCCAACATTTTCTAAATATTCTTTCAGGATTTTAAGGACCTTTCTTCTGGCAGATGATATTTGACTTCAATCGGCTGTTCGTGAGCTGAAGATGAGTAAATTCCTTTGACTGGTTGGCTCGTCCGTGTATTTCTATTTTACAACCACTGGGCCCTCTGAGCAACCGGGACGAGTATTTCTACGGAGCCATCGGCGAGCGCCAAAAATTGCTCACATTAGCATTTGCCGACAGACAAAAATCACACAGTCCACATGTCGTCGAGAAGCGTACAGATTCGGTGGATGTCTTCCGGCGCCGACTCACCACCAGAAAACTCGTGTTATGTTCCTATATTACTTAAGATTTTAATATACATAAACCAAAGTTGGTCCCGGTCGATTAAGGAGTAGTACAGTATTGGGAGTCATATCAATGAGATAGCGGGCTCACTATATTCCCCCAGATCAATAAAACTTCATATTGAAGTGAACGTTGAATGTGTCAATGGTTTTGCGCTTCAAAGTTCAGTTGTACTTATTTTTTTGAACACGAAACACATGACTTTGGTTCAATTCATTGCCGAGGACTCGGCGACGGTGCTGCGCCCATTATAATGTGTAAATATTGGAACCCAGTATTTGCGCTATCATCAGGTTTCAGCCTGAGTGCGTGGAGGTTCGAGGACGGCCCGGGTTGAAGTTGGTACATTTTGGTTTATTTCAGCATCCCGTTTGATTTAGTTCAACTCCTAATCGATTTGTATTCATATATATGTTGGAGATATATGCTCTTACTTATTCTGTGCTCTTGGCTTTCTCTGTGCAAGAGGTGGGCGGACAGAAAGTCCGTGATATCATGCTCCGAAATCCACGCAATTTCAAATTGAGGGGGTCCACGCGAGCGGTGGGTCGGTCCGAAGGCGTACGGACCGTTGTCCGCACTCAAAAGAAAGGCAAAGAAATAAAAATTGAAAAGGAGCCATGTGTACGGACCGAATTCGCCGGAAGTAGTGAAGCGATCGATTCAAGCAAAGAAAACTCGGAGGTGAAATTTGAATAAATTTGAAGCCGCAGGCTCATTCAAAGCATATACTTATGGGGGGTCTACCTTTTCTGCTTCGCGATACGTGCAGAAATGAGAGAGCTACATCAAAATTGACTGAAACACCATTTAGAAACCCAAATGAGGTCGGACCGGTTTTCTGTGGCACGCAAAGCTATGCATGATATCTCGGCTCTTTCGGCCGCCCACCTCTTGTCTTTGTGCTACTTCTTTCGGCAGCAGACCCAGTTTTTAAATTCCGCGATCAATCATCGGGCCGAAGTCCGACTTGTGCTCTCCGACGAAAGTGAACCGGCGTCGGCTGCGCTTACCAAAACCTGGTTGAATTTGAACTACTTAGAAGCAAAGATTCTTTCTACATCTCACGCCAGCATTGGCCTGCTTGCTCTTTCAGCTTCGACTCAATTCAGATCACTTACTTCAGCGGTAGATTGGCTGTTGGCATCGAAAGTAGGCGATGTATCACACGCCCGCCAGGCGATGAATAACCCTGCCGTAACTGCTGTGTATATAAAGGCTGGCACGGTTGAATCAGATTATACGCCGCTCTTTCGAAACGCCCGTATGCTGATCTCCAATTTCTACAGTGAGCGGTGTTCCACGCTCGACGTACCATCAAGACTGATTTGCTGCGATTTGAAGAGTTTGGCCTCGCCCTCTCAGCCATTCGGTCGGTGTTCGGCTGGTGGGCATTTACTCTCACGCCGATGGAGGGGGAGACAAAGGCAGTTAGTGCGCTAAATCCTCTTGATACTTGGCGAATTTTTCATGTCTTCCATGCAGCCCACCGCAAATTCCTCAGCATGATGTCGTATGACGCGACCGCCAGCTTCGCCATGTGGCTCTTCCTGTGCGCGCACTGACCACCATCTCTCTTCCCTGCATTAATTGGTCCTAATCAAGGATTTATGTGTTCCGCTCGGAACGCGTGCATCTCAAGCATGCTGGGAGCCATTTCTGGTCTGTATTATCCATGCTGGTGGGGAGGACCACCACAAGTGCGTACACAACAAATTAATTCCAGCAAGGCTTCGCTGCTGAATTTACAGTTAGTGCTTGTCATTCTCTCGGGATTCAGAGAGTACTCGGAACCACTCTCAGCGATGCTCTCTTCCTGCACGCGCACAGCCTTCCGGTCCCTCCCATGCGCGCCCATGGGAATCCTTCTGTTCTTACCCGTTGCGGAGATCGTAGCCTGTGAGCTGGTTCCGCTGGTCCATCCGTACTTACTCACCGTAAATTCGTAGTGCTCTGTGCCGCGTTCACCATCCGTTACCGCGCCATTGCGAGGCACGGAGTGGAAAAGGTCGAGGTGCTGCCCCCGCCGCCCAAGTTGGCTGCTGCCTGGACTATGGGTGAAGTAGTGGAGCTTGGTGGCCCAGCTGTTCCTGCGACGGAGGAAACTATTCCGGCCAAGGTTCCGAACTTTGTTTGATTTTTGTTACTGCGTTGCGCCCGCTATGGACCTTACCACTGTTTACCCATTCTGTTTACATATTGGGAAGGGTAACAGCCCAGATCAAATCTGGCCCATGGACCCATGAGCTCGAGTCAATGAACGAGGTCGTACAATCGGGACCCACTACGCCCCAGTTTTTCGTAAATAATTACTTGCTTTCACCTCTCTGCGCAAATGAAGGATAAATAGATTTGTGGGTAGGATGAACTTTAAGAGCGCCAGGATAACTTGTGCGATCTCCCTTGTATTTCGTTGTACATGTACAGTCTGAGATGTCACACCAAAGTGGTGTTCTTTTCCGAAGTTTTCAACTTGAACATCCTCCACGTGACTTTGGTTCAGAATCCAAGGACGAACGTCCAACCATCGTCCCTGAATCCTGGAACCAGGACTAATTACATGAAACGGCTGCTCCTGCTCTCCCCCCCCCCAAAAAAAAAAAGATGTAAAAAAGGCAACCCTGGGCCTGAGTATTCACTTGAAAGCGAAAGCTCAGGCTTACTACATATGCGACTGAACGCGAACCAGTTTCCCAGCAAACATATGGCAAGTTAGTTCAATTCCTAATCACTTTGTGTTTATAGGATGGCAGATATATGCTCTTACTTATTCTGTGCTACTTCCTTCGACGGCAGACCCAGTTTCAAACTCCGCGATAAATCATCGGGCCGAGATCCGACTTGTGCTCTCCCTCCATCTCCAGTTTGCTTTTACTTCTGGCTGTGAACAATCGGTGCGTGTTCCAATACAGAGGCATCCTCGACGCTCGGAATGAGCTGCCAGTGAACTTCTGCTGGCTCTGGTCTCCTTTACAGCTGTAAATGTTGTTAAATTTGGACTTTCTCGAACGGGTTCTTGACCAGCGTTTGGATGCTGTACAACAACACGTGGATGCTGTGCGCCTGTATGGCGGGCTGAACTGAATCTTGAACGTTTACGTTCTCGCGTTCCCCGCTACCAGGTTACCTCCATGGCTCTGATTCACCGGGACCAACGGGCTCACGAGCTGCGGATACAACTTGTCCGTGGCTCGTTAAGCGATCCTGCGGCCAGACGAACACTGAACCAAGTCTATTCGCACATCGGTGACTATGTGGGGACGAAGGTGAACCGCGCCGCACATTGCTGGGGCAGAGGTCCTTCCGCGACCGCCGACCGCATCGCTGCGTTCTTCGGCGTAGGATCGCAGCGAGAAGCCAAGCTTGAAGCTTTGTGCGTTGAGGGCTGTCTGTGGTTAGAGGAGGAATGTTCCAGGCTCCTCGAATATGCGTTACCGTGGGTGAAATTTATTTCTATCAAAGTCCTGGTTGGATTGAAGATTCGTAGATGTGAAACGGCACAGACGCAGGTCGCGACGTTTAAATCTGTTGTCACGATTGCAACACGGTACCACAGGACGCGCGGGCTCTTCCTCAAATCCAAACACCTCAGACGCGCTGGAAATACGGAGGCGCTGATCTCTGCGGTTTGGGCCTGCGCGGATGACACGCAGCCTCACGAATGGAATTATTACTGCCGGTTTGCGGCAGCTTGTCTCTCTGAGCAGCACATTTCCCTAATTCTCGGGGATATTTCGCCCCGATTTTTGGGCTCTATCGACACGGAGAGCGGCGATCTTAGTGTCATTGAGCGCCTATTGATTGCGTCGGAATCCAGGTATGTTATTATCTTCCAGAATCATCGTTATTGATTCTGATTTTATGCAACAATGTGCGAGTTCCATCTCTGATGCTCTTGCCCTTCGATATTTGGTCGGAGTTCTGGAACTGCCCGCTTTCTGGCGAGAAAGTGGTGCAATACATATCACAGTATTCACCAAGATTTTAGACCGTGTAACGTGCCTTCTGAATGACCTCGGACTGGATTCTGGTGAGGATGAAAGCGAGACCAGGAATGGTGTCGTTTTTGATAACGAAGGAATCGATTCTATGGCCGGCGTGATACTGGTCGGCGTCTTGGACTGGCATACGGCGGACCCAGAACCACAATATTGGTATCGCAGCCTCACTGAGATCGTGCGATTACTGCATCTGTATGTCTTTACATTTCGCCTATTGAATTCGTGGTTTACATTTTTTTTTCCAGGCCCCGTGCTGAACGTCTTCTGCCTACGTCTTCGGCACTTGCTACTGGTCCCGATGTTGGGAATATTAGCACCTGATAAATTGAATATTTTGACCATGGCGTACGTCAGACTTAGGAATGGCGCTGGGATTGGAAATGTTGACGATCCATACGCAGAAACAATGTTGCTGAGTTCCGACAAACACGCCACGAGACTGATCGTGAGTAGTGAACTTGATTGTCCGCGTACATACATTCAACTTTGCTGGATACAGATTTCAGCTTGCGGAGCCTCGGCGATGAGTGGGTTGAAGACGTCGACGTTGAACCCACCATAGTTTACACAGAGGCCGTATCTTTTCGGTGGACGGTGATTGGCAGTGCACTTTTCAGTGCTCGCCGATGGTCCTCGAGTCCGCGTAAAAAGGTGCAGGCAAACAAGTCTTTATCTGCCCGCGCATGGGTTCCAGGGTGGTTACGCAGCTTTCTGCCGCGCCGTAATCGTCATGCAACACCTTCGGAAACAACCACGGAAGATATTTCAACAAGTCCTGATAGTGACCATCAACCTTTGAGTCCTGAGCCAGGGACTACATCCTCGGTGCACTCGGGTGAAGACGACTCGATAGGTATCAATGCTTCACCTACTCTTCTAGCCAAGAGGTCCCTAAGATAAGGATTTGACCCACGATCAACAGCACGTGATCAGATGCGATGGCTCCTTTCTCAGGTTCAAGGAGTGGTAAATAAATTTGCTTGTGAGGCTATCTGAGTAGCTAGAACATGTATAATGTTGCAGAGGGGGTTTGGAATTTTCGGTGGATGATTTCGTTTCGAAGTGAGTTATCACCGGATTTATGACCTAATTGGGCTTGGCTGGCATTTCACGCAGTAGGGCACTTGCAGGAGCTCATAACCTCTGGTAGTTGATAGACAAGTATATGGTACATATTTAAAGCATCTAGTATATAATACAATTTTTTCCACAGCCCAAAAACATGTCCATGGCCAAATGGTTGTTTATCGCGACCAAATATTTTTTTTGGGGGGGGGGGGCGGGGGTTATATCAGTGGTATAAATAATGAGATCAGCAACCTCTTGCTTCTAGCGCACTTGGAGGAAGAAATTTTAACTGGCGATCATCGGTCTTCGGTCTCTGAGCCTGGGTCTGCCAGGTCTTTGGTCCAGTCGGATGAGGAGGACTCGATGAGTTTCGGTAATTCAGTGATAGCTTCACGTTAGTCTCTCCTAGACAGACACTTCAACAATATTCGACGTCGTACCTCCGTTTGTTGAAGTCTGTTAGTAAGCGCGGGGGTCCGATCAGAGTAAAATCTTGTTACATAATCATCGGAGTTTGAATTTAACTTGTATTCTCGTCGTTTTGACAGCGCAAGGCATTTTTCTCATTTTGTTTCGGTGCAGATCCACTATTAGGGCATACTTGCACTGATCTGCATCCTAAGAATTTCTTGAAACATGCTTGAATTGATGTTGTAGCACATGGTTCAAGACGACGTGACGAGGATGTGACATTTACCCTTCAACTTGACTCTTTTACAGCAGCGTCAAATGGTACTCAAAAAATCCAAATAAATTTGGACACATGCAAAAGATTGCCATATTTCTGACTATGCTGTTTTCAGGTCACGCAACACGGAGCAATGGGCTCATTTCGTGATTATGTAATAAGCTTTTTACTCTGATCGGATGCCTGAGCTTAAAACAGGACTAGCTTCACGTTGGCTTCACACGAGTTTAATTCGCCCATCAATGCCCACGAGTCTGTTAGAGACGATCGCTCTGAGTGCCAGGCCCATCTGACGCCGGACTCTGCTTCGAACAACGACATGACTGGTTTCGTTTTTGACGTTGAATCCGGAGATCTTTGGGTGCCGGAAGTAACAACCGACAGCCAGGTGCGTCTCCGACTCGATTTTGGCATGACTAAGTATTTATTTGCACTCATATACTACGTGAATGCGCAGGCTGGCGAAGATATTCGACATACGATACCTAACGAACCAACTCCGGCGGTATCGTTGCCGAAGGTGTTTTTTGCAACGGACCCTGTTGAGTCTCAGCCTACCAAGACCCAGATCAGCTCGGAGAAGATCAGGCAGGCCAGCAACGGGAGACGTATGAAAGCCACTGCTCTCTTCCAGTGCCCACTTGAGACCTGTTCCTGTACTTTCACCGCGAGGCACAATCTTCTGAGTACGCAAAGCCCCTTTCCCTCTTTCTCCTCATCTTCTCTAATCATTCTTCCCTGCAGACCATATCAACTCGCACAACAAGTACCGCCCCCACCGCGGTATGTCCTTTACGACCCAAGGCGTCCTCAACCGTCACAAGAAACGCTGCATACACGCCCAGAGCACAAATACGCCCCAGTTTGAAGTGGACGGCGAAGGATTGGGGATGAAAATCAATATAGCCCTGGACTCGATCAGGGTGGGACCGGAGCAAGTGCATGCATGACGCACATATGTATCAGTTTGTTTGGAACTTACTACCTCGGACAATGCAATACCAATTCTTGGACCATGTTTAACCCCGGCCCGCTGTGAACAAGAAGAGGACTCATTTAGTAAATATTTAAAAATAATTTGACTACTTGGAGATGGCCTCACCTTGATCTGAACAACGAGCGTGCAGATTTGGTGAGCGTCTATTCTTTCCTTCTTCAGCCGGCACCGACTCGCCACCAGAAAATTTATCATGCTCTTACAATAATACTCTCAATAATGATTCGCCGGGGACCCAGTCACCTAGGAGTATTGGTGCTACCAGTGCCACTTATATTGATGATCTAGTTCTCTCTGACCTCCCCTAGATCAATAAAATGCACTTTGCTGCAGTGCTTGATTAGGTCCGCAAATTGGGATTTCGGATATTTTCTTTCTACGGGCTCGGACTTCCCTGTTTGAATCAAGGGCACTGCCCAAATTCCTTTGGTCGGTTACAGGTTCATTATTTCTATTTTCCGTGGCAAGGGCCTGGGCTGGCTTTTCTCTCTCGCAGCCAGTGATCGCTCTCGGATGCTGAATAAACCAAAATGTACCAACCTTCAACCCGGGCCGTCCTAGCCCGTCCTCGACCAAGACTATACATTGTAGAATGACGGTATTCCTGGAAACCAGGGTGAGCTCGATTCAAAATCGTTATTCATCGCCAGTTTTGTTCACCGTCGGTTTGTTACCACGCACTCAGGCTGAAACTCTGAGGATCTCAAGATTGTCAATGTGCTATCAAGTGCTGGTTTATAACAATCTGCCCCCTATTTGATGAGCGCTGTACCCTCATCGAGTACTAGTCCACGGCAAAGAATTGAACCAAGATCACGTGTTTCATGTTGCAAAAAATAATAATAATACAACTTGAAACGCACCATTGACACGTTCAATCTGCGCTTTTATTGACGATCTGGTGGGCAACCGAGAAGCGAGAGAGAAGAAACAGACACAATCTAGGACCCCACCTAAATTGAACCAGGGCCTCCCTGATAAAGAAGTTGTCTGGGTCGTGATTAGTATTAGAGGACCTGTTACCGCACGACGAGGCCGTCGTTAAAACTCAACCCCGGTCCGCTGTGAGGAAGAAGGATGATCCACAATTAAAAAAAAAAACCCCTAGCGAGTGGGCCATGGCCTCACCTTGATTCGAACAAGGAAGTTCCTCGGGAATGCGCGATCATCAATCATTATTAACAGAGAATGCGTTACCATTACACCATGAGGCCGTGATGGAACAGCTGACAATGAGAGACAACCTTCGTTTCATCATCCATGGTTTGAACCAAAATTACAAAGACTACTATGTCCGTGGTCCGAGTACAGGTAAATTGCGAGGAAAATACTAATGCGAACGTCGCGAGATTAATATTCTAAAGAACTCAGCACGACCGAAACAAAAAAAAGTTCAACTGGCACAGCCTTGATTCGAACAAGAGACTCACTCCTCCGAGGAATACTATTAAGGCAGTATTAGAGGATGTGTTACCACTACACCACGAGGGCGTCAAGTTAGTGGCAAGCAGCCGACCGTGGGAGATGACCTTCATTTCGTCATCTATAATTTGAACCAAAATCACAACGGCTACTATAGAGCCTGCAGTGTAGATTTCAGATACAAATGAGCACGCGAATGCAGAGAGTTAAATTCTGAAGAAGAACTCAGCGTAAGAAAAAAGAAAAAAGAAACAAAAACATTGAACAAGAATCCACATGGCCTCACCTTGAGTTGAACAAGGGACTTCCTCTGAAGAGTATTACTTCGGAAATATTGGAGGACGTGTTACCACTACACTATAAGGCCATGATGGATCTCGAAGTCATTGACAGGTAACCGACATTCCGCTATCGTGATTCTGAACCATAACACAGAAAAATATGAACAAACATCTCAAGAATGGCCTCGCCTTGATTCGAAAAAGGGACTTCCTCTGACGAAGACTTTAGGGATATTAGTAGAGGACATGTTACCACTACACGACGAGGCTACGACAGACTTTGCTGGCAAACAGCTGGCATTTCATCCTCTACAGTTTGAACGAAAATCACAAAGACCCTGCATCCGAGTCCAGTGTAAATTGCAAGGTAAAAATATGAGATTAATTTTCACAAAGAATTCACAGTCTCAACGGATTTCGGCAAACTCTATCGGTTGGTCTGTATTTTTCATCAAGTCCTAAGTCAGAAGTTGAAAGTCCAAGTCCAAAGTCCAAAGTCAGATTGAGCGAGTACTATTCCCACGCCTTCCTAATTCTGCTTCTTTCCATTTGTACAGATGTCTGAGGAAATTGGATGATGGTATGAAAGATTCTTTCCCCGACATATATGCAGATTTTTGAATACACCTGATGGCATAATTATTTTCCTTCTTTGACGCCAAACATAGAGCACTAGGGATCAGCTTGCTAACTAGTACTGCTGCGCTTCTTCTATGGTTTCAGCCCCGAAGACCAATCATATGCATCAACCCCTAAGAGCACACTAATCCTCTCTGTCCTTGTTCCCAATCCCGGTGATCCTTGGTTTAATTTCAATTTTGTCAAAAAGTGAGTACAATTATTGAGTGAGCTGCCTCATTTCTTTCAGGGTGTTGAAAAACCGACCATTTCAAGCCACTGAACTTTCGCTATCAAACGCTGACCATATGACGGACAATATCAGCTCCAAGATAGTTTAAAAAACAGTTTCGTGGTATCATATGATGTAGGGAACAACATTTTTGTCTCTAGTGCGTAAAGGTCCAGATAGGGGCGGCAGTTCCCTTTTTGGTGATCGGCAAGTCGCGGCCCGAGATCAAATGGTGATCCGAATTTGCGACTTACGACTTCGTTCTGCACCAAAAGTGCCGACCACAGACTAACAATTATTTTGCAAAGAATAATGCCATAAAAAAAATCCAATGACAAGGTGAATGCAGGATTTAGATTCCGAAGCGTGGAGAATAACTCAGCCTAACCCCCCCCAAAAAAAAACATATTGAAAAGACATATGGCCTCACCTTGATTCGAACAAGGAACTTCCTCAAATACAAATCAGTGCAGAAGAAGCATCAACAGAGGGCATGTTACCACTACACCATGAGGCCATGATGATCTTCAAATTAGTTGATGATGAGAAACTACCTTCATTTTGTCATCTATAGTTTGAACGAAAGTCACAAAGCCTACATCCCGCATAAATTGCTAGGAAAATACAAATAAGAACACACCAATGCGGGGATCTAGGTTCCGAAGCGTGGAGCATAACTCAGCCTAACCCCCCCACAAAAAAAAAAAAAAAAAGAAGCATACTGTTGAGACAAAAGGCCTCACCCTGATTCGAACAAGGGACTTCCTCAAATGCAAGCAATACAAGTAATTATCAACTGAAGATGTGTTACTGTTACACCATGAGGCCATGATGGAGTAACTGAGTTGGCTGGCAAACAGCAGACATTTTGTCATCTTTTAGTTTGAACAAAGTCACAAAGCCTCATCCTGTATAAATTGCAAGAAAAATACAAATAAGAACACACCAATGCGGGAATCTAAATTCTGAAGAGTGAGAAGAACTCAACCTAGCCCTCCAGAAAAAAAAAAGTTCAGCTAGAACGCGCATAACCTCACCTTGATTCGAACATGGGACTTCCTCCAACCAGAAAGGCTCCAGTATTAATAGAGGATGTGTTACCACTACACTATAAGGCCATGATAGATCCTGGAGCCATATTGGTAAAGCTGACATTTCGCTATCGAGTGTAATAGACGTGAATCTAAACAAAAAGTAGATTGCAAAGAAATATCATTGAGCACACGCGAATGCAGGGATTTAAATTCTGAAGCAGAACTCGGCGTAATAAAAAAGAAATAAAAACTGAGGGCAAATTTCACCATGGCCTCACCTTGATTCGAACAAGGGACTTCCTCAAACTCAGATTGCTGAACAATATCAACTGAAGATGTGTTACCACTACACCATGAGGCCATGCTGGAGTAACTGAGTTGACTGGTAAACAGCAGACACTTAGTCATTTATAGTTTGAACAAAAATCACAAAGGCTATACTACTTAGTGCACGGAAAATAGCAATTAAGACGCGCGAATGCGGGGATTTAGATTCTGAATAGTCGAGAACAACTTGGTCAAAACAAAGAAAAAAACAAAGAAAGAAAAAGCTCAACAGAGTATAAAAATGGCCTGGCCTTGATTCGAACAAGGGGATTCCTCGGAACAAAGAGAATACTGGGACGATCAGAGGATGTGTTACCGCTACACCACCAGGCCGTCGACAGTAGTTTGGTTGAGTCAAGTGTGGAGTGTTCTGGAATGCGAGTGCAGCGTTTTCTTTCTACGCCTGGGTGCAGTAGTTCAGCGGCGGCTGTCGCCAAGATGGCCAGGAATAAGTCGAGGAAGAATCGGTAGGAGTGGACCGAATGGATGGAGTACTGACGACAGCATTACCACAGCGCTGCCTCGGTGGCGCACCACGAGGCCGTCAAGATCGAAGGATAAGACTCAAAAATATTAACTCAGCTCAAGCTCGTTCCTGCGGCTTCGGACCGACGTCTCATTGATGTAGACCATAGGCGACGGGGACCGGGGTAAGACGGCGGGGATGAGAAGGGGATCGATAAGCGCGATAAACGCCGCCTTAAGCCCGCGGGAACAAACGGGGATGGACGTCATTGTCACACATGAGTCACAGCCGAGATTTATTGACGGAATAAACCGGAAGCATCTTTCTTTGCTTGTTATTTCTCGCTTTGACCGCGTCGATGAAGCACGCTCGATTCTACACTGCGCTGCCCCGCGTCGGTCGTGTCAGATCAAACTCTGCTTCTCGCGCCCTCTACACGAACCCCACAACCCTTCCACTTGGCTCTTTCTTCGATACACCCCCGCCCCCACCCCCAAATACCCGTCTTACAACACACCGTCTGCCCATCGAGGCCCGCGGTGAAGTCGAGGGTCCCAACCACGCTAATGGCAACGCCAACCCCCACGCCCCGCTCGCACTCGCCGCGCCCCACCCCCCAGCGAACCAGCACCCCCACCCCGCACAGCTCGCCCTCCTCTTCCCATACACCCCCGGCCCCGCGCCGAAACACGGGGTAGCACCGGCGACCGGGGGGACCCGCGCACAGCGCCGCCGCGGGCCGAGGTATACGCTCGACGTCGGCGCGTATGGCATTCCGAAGCGCGGCCATAGGGTGCGTGCGCTGCATACGCATGCGGAGGCGACGGACGCACCGCTGGCGGTGCAGGTCGGCGAGGACGCCTATTTTATCCGCGAGAACGCTATGGGAGTGGCGGATGGTGTGGGTGGATGGGCACGGGTGAAGCATCCAGGTGGGTGCTCTTACTTATTTCTGCTTTCTTTCTTTCTGTTTTTTTTTGGGGGGAACGGGGCAGGGATTGCGACCGCATTCTTTGCGCATCTCAGTGCCATCTAGCATTGTGTTGCTAGGTCGGCAGGCGACCCCCCGCCCACTTACATGTCTACCTTGATTTCTTTCTCTTTCTTTCCTGGGTCTTTCCTCCCGAAAAAATGCACCTCCTCGCGGATCTTGCATATTCGTGCGATGCATCGTCCTACGGAGGGCCACCTCCGATCCGACCCGCACTCCTGGCGGATCTTACATGTGCCGTTCTTTCTTGGGGCACTAGGCGGCGCAGGCGTATATGCCTCTGCGTCTGCCTAATATAGTTATTCTTCCTCCCTGCCAATTTCGCTGCCGCTGAAGACGGCATGTTGTGCTGGAGTGGGGGGGGGGAGTCCCCATATTTTTGCATACCCTCATAGCGCGTTGCTTCCCTTCCGATGCTAACCCCTCCTTGTTTCTTTCACAGCACCCCCCACAGGCCCGAGCGCCTCCGCCCTCTTCGCGCGCCGCCTCATGCACTTTTGCGCGGATGAGGTTGATCGGGCGTCCCACCTACCTGCGCAAGTCGCCTCGACCTCGCGACAGCAGCAGCAACAGCAGCCGGTGGTAACGCCCTGGCGTCCACCATCGCGATTCGCGCCGTACCCACCATCGGCATCAGCATCATCTCCACCGTCATCTTACGTGGGCCCCGCCTCCCTGCCCTCGACGTCCGCCTTCGCTTTCCCCTCTTCGTCGTCTTCGACAGCCGCGTACGAACCGTGGCAGACGGACTCGCCCTACGCCTCGTACGCGGGTGCGGGGTCCGCGTCGGCGTCGTACGCGGGGTCCTCGCGTGCGACGTTCCACGCCCCTCCCCCTCCCTCTTCTTCCTCGTCGTCGTACGCCGACTTTTCTCCGTGGAGCGAGCCCTCCTCCTCCTTCTCCTCCCCCTACGCGGAATACGACCAAGAATACGACTTCGACTACTCGCCCCCCGCGCCCGCGGACCTCCTCGCCGCGGAGCTGGACGAGCTGGCGGAGGGGCTGGACGTGTTGATGATATTGGAGCGGGCGTATGAGAGGACGTTGGGGGCGCATGTTGTGCCTGCGTCGTCTAATTCACAGGAGGGGGTTGCGCCGATACCGATACCGACACCGACAACGACGAAGCACCCGACACCCCCACCGGCGCCGGGGATGTGGCCCTTTGCACTGCCTACGCCAACGAAGACGAAGGCGCAAACGCAAACAGAAAGAGAGAAGGAGAAGACGATCCCCCTCCTCGCGGGGAGCAGTACCGCGCTCGTGGCGGTGTTGGATTACGTGCCCGCGGGGGAGGTGGTCGGGTTCGCGCTCGATGGTGCATCCGGTGCCACCACATCGAGTTCGACAACGCAAACCTCTAGTGCGCAGGCAGCGAGCGGTGGAGCGAATTCGAATCCGCAGACGAAGACGAGGACGAATCCGCATCCGAAACATACGACAACGAAAGCCGACTCCGGACGCGAGCAAGACCTCACCCCCGTCCTCAAGATCGCGCACGTGGGGGACTGCATGGGGATGCTCGTGCGCGGGGGGCGGTCGCGTGGCGGAGCGAGGAGATGTGGTGGCGGTGGAATACGCCGGTGCAGTTGAGTGCGGTGGGTGCGCGTGACTCGTCGACGCAGACTGCCGCGACACCAGCTGGTGGGTCGACCTCGACGAAGGTGGGGGCCGTGGTGTCGGCGGGGCGCGCGGGGTGGTGGGGCTCGACGTCTTCGAACGCAAGCACGAGCACAAACGCACGAACGGCTACAAGTGCATCGAGTGCAACCACAAGCACAAGCACGAGCACGCACGCGGAAATTACCCCCAGCTCCGCCGCGCACCTCTTCACGCTCCCCGTGCAGGCGGGCGATATTGTGATCCTCGCGAGCGACGGGCTGAGCGATAATTTGTGGGATGAGGATGTGTTGGAGGAGGTGGGGAGGGTGGGGCGGGCGTGGGCTGCTGCGTCTTCGTCGAATGT
The DNA here is from genome assembly GCA_029378395.1 of Mycena leptocephala. Taxonomy (NCBI): domain Eukaryota; kingdom Fungi; phylum Basidiomycota; class Agaricomycetes; order Agaricales; family Mycenaceae; genus Mycena; species Mycena leptocephala. Next base: position 26,623 of record JARJLF010001334.1, read on the forward strand.
GGAGGGTTTGAATTCGAATTCGGGTGCGGGTGCGGGCTTGAGGGAGGATGGGAATGAGCGGGACGAGGGGGTGTTTGAGATCAGCGAGTTGGAGGAGGGGAGCACGAGCACGAGCACGAGCACGAGCAAGACAGCAACGGAGGCCGTGGACGGCGCGCGCCTGCGCCGCCGGACGCTCGCGGGGATGCTCAGCGAGGCGCTGTGTTCGCGCGCAAGGAGGGTGGCGACGCGCAGGGCGGGGAGGGAGAAGGGGAGGTCGTGTGCTGTGTCTGTGTCTCCTGCGTCCTCGTCGGTTTCGAGTTCTACCTCCGCGAGTTCCTCGGTGGTGGGATCGAGTTCGCTACCTGCGCCGCGTACATCAGCAGCGGAGGGAGCGGCGGCGTCGGCGATGGCGTCGGGCTCGCTCCCCTTGAGGGCAGAGGAAGCTGAAGATGAGGACGAGACGCCGTTTGCGCGGCGTGCGCGCGAGACGGGGAGGGTGTATCGTGGGGGGAAGAATGATGGTGAGTTTGATTTTTTGTGTACTTAGATCGGATGCTAACCATGACCTTATTTTTCTTACAGACATCTCAGTGATCGTCGCGGTCATCGCGCCCGCGGAGGAACAGCGCGGACGAGGACGGGGGCGGGGGCGCGTGGAGGCGGCGCGTGCGGCTGGGTCGTGAAGTCTCTCGGTCAACCCGTTCGGTGTGCGTTCCTCCTGGGCGGCCGAACGGACGAATGGGCGAACGCTCTCGGTATTTATGGGCTCCGGCGCCATACGCGTCTTCGTCTTCGTCTTCGACATACATGCATACGCTCCGACACCGACACGCCGCCCTCCGATATAGCCCATTCGATTTGGATACGGATACATCAACATCTCCACCCATGATCATATCCTACAACACGCGCGACTGGCTAGAACGATATGATACCTCTTCTGCTGGATATTGGTATTATATGCATGCATCCTAAAATTCCTCAATGGCCGATGCGATTGATACTTATTACATGCGATTCGACGCAGATTTGTGTACACTGTACAAATATAGTTTTGTGTATAGTAGAGAACAGAAATGTACAGTATGAATATGGACAATAGTACCGATTGGACAGGAAAGACGACTAAAAGTACACGGAGAAAAGATGGTCAAGGCGAAAATTCGGAGAAAGTGTGTGACGGTGCTCCGGTTCGCTCCGGTACGGCGTCCCGCTTGCCAAGTTACCATGATGGACTACTAGTAACACCGCGCCTGCGGTTTTACGCCTCTTCGACTTGCACTATCGATCGCCGTCGGAATCCCGTCGTCGAGGCCCGCTGCGGCGTTATCATTTATGGATGTCTGACCTTGTCTGACTGAGTGCACTGTGCTTGTGTCACTTAAGTACTTGGCATCAAGATTCAAGACGAGTTGGATGAATTCACACTGACGCCACCTCAGTGGCCTTCAGCGAGCTGTCATGGTCAACGGCCTGGTGGTGTAATGGTAACACACCCTCTACCGGTGAACGGATTAAATAGTGTTTATGAGGAGGTTCCTTGTTCGAGCCAAGGTCGGGCCGTTGATTTGTGGTGTACTTTTTTTTTTTTGTCCTAGCCCGGGCCGTCCGTTAGACTTGCCTCGTCACCCAAGAGGGCAAGCCATCCTCTTCCCAAGTAATTTTTAGCACTTGTGTAACACACTGAGTGGCAGTTTTATCTCAGACTTACAAATGTTTGGTTGAATTCTGATTCGCAATTTACGACACAAAACCAACTGTATTCAAAACATGTAAAGACAAGATAAAGAAAATATACTAATACAAGGAAATATTGGCCATAAACTCAATCACACTCCCAGGTGAATGAATGGGATCCAGCGCTCATATGCAACATTCTGAGCCTTCAGCTTATTTACTGCCATTTGCAATGCCTCCGCTGCATCACTGGCTTCAGCTTGTCCACCATTTCGGAAGAGATGAGAATACACAATTTCAGAAACCAGTGGTCCATCCGAGTCATTCATAGACCATAAGGTTCCAATAGCCCCTCGGAAACCAGCTGCAATAAATCCTCCACCCAAATGGAATGATTCATTCACTAGCACACTATCCCCCATGGCTGTCTGGCATGCAGCGAGGAACACAAACTGGGCATCAGAGAGTGGCATCTGGAGGATGGTGTCCAGCTCCAGACTTCCTCCATATAATTTGAGATAGCTTTGGGTAGGGTCAATCAAATCCTGTTTTCCATGGCAGGCCAGGTGAACCCAAGAACATGTCTGAAGTTGGTGGGTCACGGCATCCACTGTCGCTTTTGGTCCTTCAACACAGTCAATTTGTGCCTTTGGGATGATTGACAGAATTTTTTCAACCTCCTTCTCTACTCCCTTGAGATAATTCATTCTTCCACTACCAGTGTGCGTAACTCCAACAAGGCCAACTTTGGGCACAACATTGGATGTTTTCTTGTCATAAGCATCCAGAAGTGTTCCTAGTGTTGCTGTGTATGAATGGATGAATTGATCTGTAGGGGAGCATGCATGCAGAGGCAGTCCTGTAAATGCACCAGTTGGCAACCACCAGAGTCTGCCACTATAAATTTCATGCTATATTATGGATGTTAGCTTAGACAAATTCTAAGAGAGGAAACCATTTTCACTGACTGATTTTAAATGCTGAAAGACAGGAGAAACAATATGAGTCCAGAGCCAGAGTAGCATATCGGTGAAACACTCTGTGGTTGTTTTAGATGAGAACAATTCTTGCCGACCAAAGAGTCTTGTTGATGAAGATTCCCCTCTGGTTCTGACATTACAGCGCTGGAGCAATTCCTTGAGCAAGATTCTCTGTGATTCCAACAGTTCAAGTGTCACATCTGGAAGAGGAACATGGATTGGCTCTGAAGTTGGATTGGGAATTATAATTCCATCACAGCAGTCTTCATTACTGTTGAGAATTATAATAGGTCCTCCTTGTGCTGCCTCGCAAAGTGCTTGATATTTCTTTGCACACAAAAAGTCCTCAAAACCTGGCTGACCCCGAATATGATCAAGCAATTTATTCCTTTCAATGACAAGAGCCAGTGGATTGGCAGACTTTCTGCTATACAGCTCTGATGAGTAATTTTTCAACTTCTCAGCCTGCTCAGAAGGGAGTTTATCCACATCTGTCTTCAACTGCAACATTTGCTGGAAAATAGTAGCTAATCCTTGCTCCATGATCTCGACAGCAGAAGTCAGGTCACCCAGATCAATGCACATTTTTACGGCTGTTGAAGTGACCTGTCCAATATCAAGCCTGCGAATTGCATTGTGCTGCACATCAACAGAATGACCAATCCAAAGGATTTCAGGAAGCACTTTGAAGGCAGTCATGTAAGGAGGTAAACACTTGGAGGGATCAAATTCTGTTGCGAAAGAACCCCACTTTAGTGCTGCTGTCCAGAAATCTTCGGGATTTAACATAGGGGCCTTGAAAGAATTGCGGTAACAAATGTGGACCTTGGACAAATCACTGGGCTCCTTGAACTTGACATAATGCTCTTGGAATGACAAGGCAAGTTGCTGGAGACGATCTGCTTGAGCAGGATGCCCTTCTGGTGTCAAGTCTACTGCTTCTTGGTCATACTTCAGAGCAGCTTTGAGATCCTTCTCATCTCCCAATTTGGTATATCGATGTGAGAAAGATCGAGCCAGATTTTGCAGACGCTCTGCCTTGTCAGCATGCCCCTTTGGTGTCAGATCAACAGCTTCTTGGAACTTCTGCAATGCAGCCTCAAGATCAGTCAGATTTTCTGACCTCAGATACCGATCCCGAAAAGACATAGCCAGGCTTTGTAGGCGTCCAGCTCTGCCAGGTCCTTCTGGGGTTAGATCTAATGCTTCTTGATCATTCCTCAGTGCAGCCTCAAGATCCTTTAATTCTTTCAGTCTCTTATATCGATCTGAGAATGCTACAGAAAGACTCTGCAGGTATCCTGCTCTATCAGGATGCTCTTTGGGTATGAGATCTACTGCTTCTTGCAATTTTGGCAGTGCAGTCTCTAGATCTTTCAAGTCTCCAAGCCTCTGATAGCGATCTCGTAATGCCAGTGCAAAACTTTGCAGGTACCTTGCCCTATCGGGATGACCTTGTGGAGTAAGATCCAACACTTCTTGGGATTTCTCCAGGGCAGTTTGGAGGTCTCCTAATTCTGCCAACCTTTGAAATCGATCTCGAACAGATACAGCAAGTTGTTGCAAATAGGCTGCTCTATCAGAATCTCCTTCTGAAGTTAGATCTAGTGCTTCTCGGTCTTTCTGTAGTGCAGCCTCCAGGTCAGCCACTTGTCCCAACCTTTGATATTGATGTGCAAGTGACACAGCAATATTTCTCAGACACCCTGCCCTATCTGGGCCCCCCTCTGGCAAGAGAGACAGTGCTTCTTGCAGTCTCTGAAAACTAGCCTCCAGATCCTCCAGGTCTTCCAGCCTTTTGTATTTATCCCCCAAACATGCAGCAAGGTTTTGGAGATGCTCTGCCCTCTTAGGAGCATCATCAGTGGGGGTAAGCTCCACTGCTTCTTGCAAGTGCTGTAAAGCAGCCTCATGGTCTGCTAATTGTCCTAGTCTTTGATATCGATTCCGAAAAGATATGCCAAGGCTCTGAAGACGAGCTGCTCGATCAAAATCATCTTTTGGAGTCAGGTCTACTGCTTCCTGGTCCTTCTGCAATGCAATCTCAAGATCCTTCAATTCACCCAACCTCTGGTACCTATCTGTGAATGCTAGAGCAAGATTTTGTAAATGCCCAGCTCGATAGGGTTCTTGTGGGGTGAGATCTACAGCTTGCTGAAAGTTCTGTAATGCAGCTTCAAGATCCTTCAACTCTCCTAGTCTTTTGTATCGCTTTCTAAAAGACATGGCAAGACCTTTGAACCGGCGAGCTATATCGTGGTCCTCAGGCAGGGGTAACTCTACTGCTTCTTGAAGATGTTCCAGAGCAGCCTCGAGATCTGTGATCTCTCCCAAAGTTTGATATCGATCTGTGAATGAAATAGCAAGATTTTCCAAGCGGTTTGCTCTATCGGGATGTTCTTTTGGAGTCAGTTGGACTGCTTGTTGGTCATTCTGCAGGGCAGCCTCAAGATCTTCCAGTTCTCCCAACTTTTGATATCGAGCTGTGAATGCCACTGCCAGGTTTGCCAAACATTCAGCCCTTTCAGGCCCGGGGTGACCCTGACTGAGGTCCACAGCTGTTTGGAAGTTCTGTAAAGAAGCCTCGAGATCATCCAAGTCCTCTGAATCATTATATTTGTCTCCATACATTATTCCCAATATTTGTTGATATCTGAGAAAATCTGGATGTTCTCGAGGTGTCTGTTGAACAAGTTGCTGGATTCTTTCTATCATGTCTGAGCTTCCATCCTAGGAACATGATTTCAGCCTTTTGTTAGTGAATTCACTATGCACTCACTCCAAATATCGTAAAAATCTGGCTGTCTGTCGAGCCAGAGTCAGTGACCCACTCATCATCAGAGCCTTCAGACATTGGGTCCTGTCTTCTATCAGCCAGGCTCATATGCAGAAGTAAATTCTCCCTACAGATTGTGCAGACATCTGAACAGTGTTACGAAGGTGTTACTCGAAGGGTGGAAGAAAGAAGAAGAGATGGATATCACCCTTTATATACATAGCATCCACCTGATCAAAAGAGTCACGAGTCAATTCCCACACCCCTCAGTGTTTTCAGGAGTCCAATGACTTGTCTGCCCAAAAATTTTGTCCATTTCCACGGCCGCAGGAGTTAAGAAAGAGGCTTAAGAACATGGGCCGGCCGCCATTGATATTTGTTGAAAAATGAGTTGAAGTTTGAAAAGAATAATTTATAATTTGTGTTCGCACCGGGTTCGCACCTTCAGATAGAACGAGGACTCGGAACAATGGATTTTCTTCATTCAACGAGAACTGGGAGTATGGTAAACCCTGGCAGCAAATGTGTTTTCAGGGAAATTCGGATGCAGGGTGTATGTAATTTTATCAGGTTGTGGTAAGGAATTTTGTGACTCAGGATTGAGGCCTCGAGGCTCTAACATTCAGAAATTATCGTCATTGCTTGTACAACATGAATTGAACCAAAGTTGCGTCAGATGTTCAATTTTTAAACGCTTGGTGGCCAATCCTCGACAAGAAAAAATCAGGATTACTCAGTGCTGCCAATAACACTTAAATTCTGTACCATGAGTTAAATGATCCTTTCGTTCTGGTATGTTGTAAGTGTGTATATGCCATATGCACATCCTTCTGTTCGGTTATCCGTGACCGAACACACGAGTCAGAAGGCAAAGAGGACACCAGGTTCAACCGTTACTGAAAAATGATTTAATTATGGTCGGGAAGTACAACGATACTGGCAGGACCTGCTAATGGACGATGGAAGGGAAAGCAGCAGAATACGAAAGTATGTTTCGCCACCGGGATACGGGCGAACAATCATCCCAAGTCATAAATTCTCCGCAGCAACGCTGTGCGAAAGGTACTTGTCGACATTGGTTGTAACCCTTGGGTCCACCTTACCCAATATGTCCACCAGTTCGTCCCTGCGACAAAAAATTAATTCTGAATACATAACAATCTTCCAGGGAACCAGACGAACCAGAGGCGATCCTGTACCTTGGCGCCTTGTGCGCTGAGGACGTAATCGCTGACCTCCTGCACTTCACAACCAGCTGAAAACTCGCCCCGAAGTTTATCGGGCTGATCTGGATATGCCAGTGCCGCCCATACGAGCCGCCGGCTGCCCACCTCCGTCGTGAATGCGAGGGCCCGTTCCATGAGATAATCGAACACAGCCCTGACACCCGTCAAGCCGCGCCGCAATTCAGAGTAACAGTAGCCCGGATCAACAGCGTGCACTATGAGGGGCGTGGAGGACGGGAGGCGCGCGCTCAAAGCGCGGACGAAGAAGACGTTGAGGACTGAAGAGTTTGATTAATTAACAGCCGGGCGGAACCGAGTATTGAACCGTACGCTTGGTGAGTGGATATCTATCCCCCATGATCCTGGAGGTACGTCAATTGAGCTGCTTTAGGTATGACAACGAGATGCATACTTCGTTGTACAATATTCTGCGCTTCCAATCGTCTTGAGTATATCCGGATTCTCGGCCACGCGTTTGTCGATCTCAGACCAGTAATGCATTCCGCTCGAAACGACTACGAGCCTGGGGACCGTGGAATGTTGTTCGGCCGTTTTGATCATCGCTGGAAGGAGGAGAAAGGCCAAGAGCGGGGTGGAGAGACAATTGACCTGGAGACTAGTACACTATATTAGTACTGCCACAATGGGGGAATGGAAGAACTAACGAGGCCTCCCACCCATCCTTGGTAGCGTCGTAATCGAAAGTCGCGAGTGCCGCATTCTCGACGAGGATATCGAGACGGCCCCCATCGCGCTCGAATTTATCTGCAAATTGCTTGACAGATTCGAAATCGGCAAGATCGATGATCCACAACTCCGCCTTCGCGTAGCCCGTGGCGGCTTTCAATCCTGACACGGGAAATAATAAGACAGCCGGGGCCAAAACATATGCTATAACGTACTGTCCACTGCAGCCTGTCCCTTGCTTTGGCTTCGGCAGGCGAGGATGAGCCGTCCCGGATTCATCGTTGCAAAGTGCTTTGTCGCCTCAAATCCGAGACCAGTGTTCGCTCCCAGAACGACGACCGTTTTCCCGGTGAGATCAGCTTTGACCACAGGCTTCTGCCTGCTCCATTGGCTCGCGATGAAATTCCAAAGTCCGGGACGCATGGCGGTTGAAAAGAAAACAGTCGCGAGGGAAGAACAGCGTAGAGGCCATTTTAAAGCCGGTGAACTATCAAAGAACGACAAGGGAAGCCGCGCTGACGCGTCAGCTGTTGCGATCGTTCATGCTTCCCAACTTCTTCCCATTAACGTGAGCGAGGACATATTGGTCAGCCCACAAGAGAAGGTATACAGCGGGGTTGCAGCGGGGTGCGAAGAAATGTAGCCCAAAAAAAATCTGTCAAGCTCGCACGTTCTGTAAGTTGTAATTCATGGTTCTCACGGAAGGAAGGAAGGAAGGAGGTGGATTTTGACAGATTGTTATGCCCCGAAAGAAATCCATGTTATTCTGCACAACGTGTGCTCGACAAAAAGTGATGTGGCCAAGAATATAATATGAGGCCGTCACAAGTACCCTAAAGCAGGAGAGACGCCAACAAACGCTGCGAGTAAGGTAAAAGATGCCTCCGTTCTCGTCTTGTACCCAAAGAGTCAGCAATTCCGAGTTTCCAACAATGTGCTCGCGTACCAGCGCTCCGTCTTCCCACTGCTCATGGGCGTCGAGCGGGATATCGAACGCGTTACACCGTCCTTGGAGCGTAGAAAGAGGAAGCGAGGTCGAATACACCGAGTCAGGGATTGCAGACACCGGCGATGGAACATACATTCTGTCGGCCAAAAGAGAGGAAGGAAAGAACGCCAGTAATAAAAATGCGAGCAGGGACGATCTGTGTATCAGCAACAGGTCCACGAGAATGAGGGCCGGGAGGCTAGACAACACAACAAAAAAACCTAGAGGTCTGGCAATGCATCCAGAGACGTCCAAAGGGTACGAGACCACAGTCTCCGAAGAAGAGGAAGAACAACACAAGAAAAAGTAGCGGCACACCTGGATGCTTCACTCTAGCCCATCCACCCACACCATCCCATACCCACAGCGTTCTCACGGATAAAGTATGCGTCCTCGCCCGCCTGCACCGCGAGCGGTGCGTCCGTCGCCTCCGCATGAGTATGCAGCGCCCGCACCCTATGCCCGCGCTTCGGAATACCATACGCGCCGACGTCGAGTGTATACCTCGGCCCGCGGCGGCGCTGTGCGCGAGAACTGCCGGTCGACGGTGCTACCCCATGTTTCGGGGCGGGGCCGGGGGTGTAGGGGAAGAGGAGGGCGAGCTGTGCGGGGTGGGGGTGCTGGTTCGCTGGGGGGTGGGGCGCAGCGAGTGCGAGCGGGGCGTGGGGGTTGGCGTTGCCGTTAGCGTTGTTGGGACCCTCGACTTCGCCGCGGGCCCCGATGGGCAGACGGTGAGTTGTAAGGCGAGTATTTGGGGGTGGTGGAGGGGGAGTATCGAAGAACGAGCCAAGAGGGAGGGTTGTTGGGTTTGTGTAGAGGGCGCGAGAGGCTGAATTGGATCTGACACGGCCGACGCGGGGCAGCGCAGTGTAGAATCGAGCGTGCTTCATTGACGCGGTCAAAGCGAGAAATAACAAGCAAAGAAAGATACTTCCGGTTTACTCCGTCAATAAATCTCGGGTGTGACTCGTGTGACAATGACGTCCCCTTCTCATCCCCGCCGTCCTACCCCGTCGGTGTTGTTTGTCAGGTCGGCCCGAAGCGGCCACTGTGGAACTCGACGCCGCATGAGCAGACTTGAGCTGAGCATATAGTTTAATGTTGGACTATCCTTGACGGCCTCGTGGTGCGCCACCGAGGCAGCGCTGTGGTAATGCTGTCGTCAGTACCTCAATTTCCCTGCACTCGGACCACTCCTACCGATTCTTCCTCGACTTATCCCTGGCCATCTTGGCGACAGCCGCCGCTGAACTACTGCACCCAGGCGTAGAAGGAAAACGTTGCACCCGCATTCTGGCAGAACACTCCACACTTTACTCAACCGAACCACTGCCGAGGGCCTGGTGGTGTAGCAGTAACACATCCTCTAGTATTACTCCAGAAGTCCTCTTCCGTTCCGAGGAATTTCCTTGTTCGAATCAAGGCCAGGCCATTTTTATACTGTATTGAGCTTTTTCTTTCTTTGTTTTTTTCTTTGTTTTGACCAAGTTGTTCTCGACTCTTCAGAATCTAAATCCCCGCATTCGCGCGTCTTAAATGGTATTCTCCGTACACTAAGTAGTATAGCCTTTGTAGTTTTCCTTCAAACTATAGATGACGAAATGTCTGGTGTTTACCAGTCAACTCAGTTATTCTATCAATGGCCTCATGGTGTAACGGTAACACATCTTCAGTTGATATTGTTCAGCAGTTTGAGCAGGTCCCTTGTTCGAATCAAGGTGAGGCTATTCACGTAGTTGTTGGGATTTTTTTTTTTCCGGTTATTCCAAGTTCTTCAGAATTTGATTCTAAATCCCTGCACTGGCACTCGCGTGTGCTCATTGATATTTTCCTTGCAATCAATCTACTCTTTGTTTATATTCACGTCTATTACACTCAATAGCGAAATGTCAACCTTGTCAATATGATGATCTGGAAAAAAACTTCGATTCGGGTCCGTACCACCATCATGCCAACCTGCAAAGAGACGATTGGCGACCACGAGCACTGCTCGGAGGCACAGCGGACTCAGCAGTAGCACCAGAGACACAGTCCAATCGTACTTGACACACATGTGGCCAATCTGCCCACTGTCACCGGCGTCACCTTAGATTTGAAAATCCTACACTTTCTTGCGAAGAACGGTCGAGCATTGCCAGCCGTCGAAGCACAGAGCGACAGTGGGACTCCCAATGCGCGTCTCTGTCTTTCTGCGACGCTGAAAGCTCAAATCCTTATCTCGGCCGCGTCTTCGGGCTGTATCGGACGGCGAGCAGCAATGTCTTACTTCACCTCCTGAATCACAGCCCTACCCCTGCCTCTGCCCCTGTCTGGGGCTTGGAATAAGTCATATGCGGAAAACTAGTCCCAAGGGGCGCAACTTGAAGCGTAATCTTCGGGGTAGTCTGACTTGAGCTTGTCCCTCGAGCAAAACACCAGCCTAGTCGACTTGCAAAGCTTCGGCACCCATGCATTGACTGCCGGCGCCAATATTCACATGTTCACATTGCACAATAATTCACTAGATGTCGACGTTTACTTCATGGGCTCTATCACACTGTTGCGGCACATATCGCTTCTACGTATCTCCCGTCTCAAATTGCCCAACAATGGATGAAGAAGAGACCTGTGTTCTAACGCATGCCGCAGCACAGTGGGACTTTCTTCGTAGAGCTTCTCAGCAACATGTGCGTGATATTGGTTCACGTCCATCTACATCGACATTCTTGAAAGGCACTATGCCATGAAAACGTCCAAAACAAGAGGAACCAGCAATACAATTCTTAGCCTAAAGCAGAGCAACCACTCCTGCCCATGCGAGGAAGACTCGGACTTTACATGGCTTCATTTGATTGCTTGCCCATCCCCGATGCGAACCTGTCTGAAACCGACGTGTCTTCTGTCGGTTTCTCGGCCATATTCCGCACCCTATCCTTGCAGTCCTATCCGCGGAAATGACATACATCAAGAGCCGGCAAGTGATCACCGTACCCTGCCAGCCACAGGGACGTGACTTCGCACAAGCAGGCTCTGTAAATTCTGCCGGGGAGGTGACAACGATGAAGTTCACGCATTCTTTGACTGTACTGCTGATTCACAACTGGTTGAACCCAGATCCATGTTCCCTGAGACACTGAAAATCTGTGACTCGACTAGGTTGGATCCTGCGTGCACAAAGATCTCGAGTTACGACTTCATGCTGAAGCTCGTTCCTTCGAGGAAAGCGGTACAAGTTTGCGAAACACATCTTCCTCATTCTTCGTCTTTTCAATGAGACCCCCAGTGGTTTTTACGACTCGCGGTTGACATACATTCCACCCGTCTTCTAAGCTCTCTTCGTGAGAGGTCTATTACCTAAGGTAGATAGGTTTTCACAGCGAAAGAGCCGTTGACATCTGTAGCATACAATCTGGACGTGTTGTATGTCGGTACAGAGCCTGCTTGTTCCTTATTGGGACCACCGCAGTAATACATCCTTCCTTCCTTCCTTCCTTCCTTCCTGGCATTCAACATGGTCTCATGGTGTAGCGGTAACACATCCTGAATTGGTTTTTGATGACTAATAGGGTGTGAGGAAGTCCCTTGTTCGAATCAAGGTCAGGCCATTCATGAGTGCGTGAATTTTTTTTTTTTTTTTTTTTGGGGGGGGGGGGCGGTGAGGGTAGGCTGAGTTTTCCTTCACTCCTCTTCAGAGCCTAGATCCCCCGCATTGGTGTGTTCTTATTTGTATTTTGCTTGCAATTTATGCAGGATGAGGCTTTGTGACTTTTGTGCAAACTAAAAGATGACAGAATGTCAGCTCCCTTGCAGGATTGATCATGGCCTTGTGGTGTAGTGGTAACATCCTCAATTGATTGCTCCAAAAATTGATCAAGTGTGAGGAAGTCCCTTGTTCGAATCAAGGTGAGGCCATTCAGGAGCACGTTTAAAGTTTTTGTTTCTTTTTTGTTACGCCGAGTTCTTCAGAATTTAAATCCCTGCGTTCGCGTGTGCTCATTGATATTTCCTTGCAATCTACTTTTTGTTTAGATTCACGTCTATTACACTCGATAGCGAAATCCCAATCCATCGCGGCCTCGTGGTGTAGTGGTAACACATCTTCAATTAATCCTCCACAATTGTCTGATATTTGAGGAAGTCCCTTGTTCGAATCAAGGCAAGGTCATGCGCGTTGTAGCTGAATTTTCTTTTTTTTTGGAGGGCTAGGTTGAGTTCTTTTCACTCTCCAGAGCCTAGATCCCCACATTGGCGTGTTCTTATTTGTATTTTCCTTGCAATTTATACAAGTCCGAGGCTTTGTGATTTTCGTGCAAACTATAGAAGGTGAAATGTCAGCTGCTCGCCAGCAAGGTCTGTTGTGGCCTTGTGGTGTAGCGGTAACATGTCCTCTACTAATGTCTCAAAGAAATATTGCGCTGAGGAAGTCCCTTGTTCGAATCAAGGTGAGGCCATTCTTGAGATGTTTGTTCATTTTTTTTTGTGTTAGGGTTCAGAATCACGATAGCAAAATGGCAGTTGCTTGTCAATGACTCTGAGATCTATCATGATCTTGTGGTGTAGCGGTAACATGTCCTCTACTACTACTGTCATAGTATTCTTTAGAGGAAATCCCTTGTTCGAATCAAGGTGAGGTCATTGGCGTGCCAGTTGAACTTTTTTTTTCGGTTATGCTGAGTTCTTCAGAATATTAATCTCGCGACGTGCGCATTGGTATTTTCCTCGCAATTTACCTGTACTCGGGCCACGGACATAGTATTCTTGATGATTTTCTTTCCAACTATAGATGACGAAACAAGGGTTATCTTAATCATCAGCTGTTCCATCATGGCCTCATGGTGTAGTGGTAATACGTCCTCTGTTAATGATTGACCAATCATCACGTATTCCCGAGGAAGTCCCTTGTTCGAATCAAGGTGGGGCCATGGTCCATCCCTTCCGTTTTTTTTAAAAAAAAAGAATTGTGGACTATCCTTCTTCTTCACAGCGGGCCAGTGATGAGCCGCGGATACGGCCAGGCGTGGAAACACAGTTTATTTTCCAATTTAAGACTATAATATATTCTATAGCCGCCTATACATTCCATCTCTTACAAAGGGTTAATGCAGAGGTCCGGGCAGTTAACTAGGAGACAGTAGCGTGTGGTACAAGCCCATGTTCTGTTATATTCTGACAGTGTTACGCACTGGAGGGATATTCGCAACATAAGCTTATACTTAAACTCGATCTTCTTACCGGTCCACACGGCCTGGGAAGACGGGGCGTTCCCTCTAATCAAGGGCATATTAAAATCCATCTAAAGACGTGGTTGCAGGACGTGGACAGCGATGGGATATCTGCGCTACACAACGAGAGCAGGAAATCACGAGGGTCAATTGTTAACGGGAATGTCCGTACCAACAAAGGCGGCAGTATGAAGCCGGCGGCAAGGGAAAGTCGTAATGATGACAAAGTGTTCATCATATAAAAGGGGACGTCTACCAACGGCTTAACGGCAGTAAGCTTAACCGAGAATGTGGCAGTGCACGGATCACTGAGGATACGCGCCGCTTGGACCACGTCAGTTCAATGGACCGAGGAGTCCGAATTGACTCAGGAAATAGTGGACGTATTGGTAGAACAATGGGACCGCAGTTGTGGGTCCATGATTAATAAGACGGCAGGGAGTGCCGAAGGGTTACGAATCCTGCCAGGCTCCACAATATTATGAATCTTAGAATTTTACTTTTATATTATCTCGATCCGGTTCAGTTTGTATATTAAATAAGTGTAGACGTACGTGTTCCTTCTACTTTAGGATAGGTGTACCGTTGTTCCGGTTTTACATTGTCTGTCTAAATGGGGTAGCTAGGAGTAGTATAAATTAGCAGCGAGATATACGGTTAAGCCAGTGGATCGTACCCTTCTTGTTAGACGCACGGCTAGACAGCACGTGGACGTTAGAAGAAGTTTGCAATCCGTTCGGAATACACCGGGTATCATAGATATCTTTGTATCTCTACGTTTGAGAACCAAGTTATATTGTTGGCTATAAGCTTTTGTGTGATTGTACGGAAATCGCGTGTGAAACGACATCAAGCGTGTTTTACGGAAGCCTACGGACAAGGATTATAACTGTGTCGTTAAGACAAGTCGTTTTGAACGTTAGAACAAGGAGCAATTGAAATCTAGTTCGTTAAAGAACCTTCGGTGTAAACCACCAACAAATTGTGATTAAAACCAACTCTTTCCGAGACTATTGGAATCGCAGAAGCGACTAGTGGGACTTGTAAAGCATCTGGGACATAAGCTTTTAAAAAGCCAACTTCATAGATATATCTGTTATTGCAGCAACCTAATACTTGGTTGGAACCCCGAACTTGCACGTTGGAATCGGTGACTAGAATTGTGTGTTTGGACTGGAGATTAATTGGATACGTCCAGTTGATTTATAGTAAAAACCTCATACCTGGCCGCGTCGAAACCAAGCGTATCACCGGGGTTGAGTTTTAACGACGACCTCGTCGTGCGGTGACAGGTCCTCTAATATTAATTACGACACAGACAACTTCTTTATCAGGGAGGCCCTGGTTCAAATTGGGTGGGGCCCAACATTGTGTCTGTTTCTTTTCTCTCGCTTCTTGGCCGCCCACGAGATCGTCAATAAAAGTAGCCATAAGCACTACGGTAGGGGTGGCTCGGGATTAGGTATGGCCATGACAGAAATAAGCCAATAACTTACTGCTAGTGTACGTATCCTGGCCCAAGGTCATATAAGCATGAGAACAACATTCTCTAAATAGCGGTAACACCCGACTCCGAGATACACCCGGACAGAAAAAGAAAAAAATGTAGGGATTCGTATGCTGGGAATCGAACCCAGGTATCAGCCCGCTGTGACAGATGCACATATTCGGCTTCTATCGCAAGCGGGCGTGCACCATGCACCGGGTCCGAGTTGTCCTCACAGCTACGCAAATTGGGATGTCGTACTTCCCTGTTTGAATCGGGACAGGCCAGACCCTTCCTTGGTCGGTTAAACACCCCTATTTTTATTTTCCGTAGCGCGGGCCTCTCGATGATCGCCAGGATGCTGAATACACCAAAATGTACCAACTCCAGCCCAGGCCATCCCCGAATCTCCGCGCACTCAGGCTGAGCCCTGGTGATATCAAGATTGTTCTAATACTTTGTTCTACATTATAATGAGCCCTGTACCCTCGCTGAGCGCGGCAGAGAGTTGAACCAAGGTCACGTGTTTCATGTTGAAATAATAACAATAATCAAACTTGAAGCGCAAGCCATTATTTAGGGGTGCAATTCTTCCGTCGTTGGGGTCGAAAAAATACGATCTGTATTGGCCGAGGTCGACAGGAAAAACTAGGTTTTTTACTTCGGGAGTTGCGTCTCATTGTCAGCTTTGCTGACATTATGTTCGCATGAATATTCGACTCCTTCGTTCCCTCCATGGCCTTCAAATATGGAAGATTGCCTGTTCTATATCGACTGCGGCAAGACTTACAATTCTGGAGGAGGGAAAAATGGGGGAAAAAACGAAAACCAGAGGCCGATCATACGACGAGATCTGCCACCTTTCAGATTCAGACAAGCCAAGTCATATTAGTATTAATGATAGCCATATAATTGGGGGGACAGCCCTCTCTGAAACGGAGGGAGTCAGAGCGTCGCTGGATATTAGCGTCGAAGTACAGAAAATGCCAGCATAGAAATGGCTATGCATGTCACTGCAATCATGGGAATGCCTATGCTATGTCCTTCCCGCATCCATATAAACACCAATATCTGGACGAACAGAAAGAATATCCCCAAGAACACATATGTCAGCCCTTTAGCATATTTAATATTCGTGAATCGTCACAGAAAGCTATAAACCATGTCACTCACATTGCCAGAAAACGTATTTGAAAGATTTGCGAGCACCATAGTCCAGAAGCAAGTCTAGGTTTCGGATGTTGCGATAGAAACCTTGTCGAGCCGTTCGTGACATGCCAGCCCCGTTAAATTCAATATCCCCGAGATGGTCAATCAGGGCAAAAGATGCGATCGTTGCAAGAGCATTGAACATCATGGCGGCGTAAGACGAAACGAGGAGGAGGGACATGGCGGATCCCGTCCTCAGCGAACAAGTGGATGCAGAGGATGGTGTGAATTCAGCGGATGTGATGGACCCGAGAAGCTGCGTAGCCGTCCCCGCGAAGAGAGCTGTCTATTCAAGTGAGCGGTGAGCCGAGTTTAGGTTGGAACTAAATTTTAGCTCACTACAACTGCTGCGGCATTAACTGATTGTGTCCAGGCATTGATCTGAGATTTTACAAGAGGTGGATGCTCATCTAATCAACCTGGTTGAGTAAATTAGGAGCTTGGAACGGTGCACAGCGTACATGTTATGTCCGTCATTATGTCGCGAGGGCTAAGAGCTAGGTACCTTGAATGGAAATGCTCAGAATGGCGACAAGAAACCTACGGTCCATAGGTTGACCGCGCTCCGCATGGTTGTAAGCATTGCCGAAGGTTGAAGTGGATGTAGCCATTTGTATGTAGAAAGGGCTTGAGGAAAGGTATTGGGTCTAGTATTCAGTGCTCTGTCATTTTGCTTGCCATGTCACGGTTTTTGTACGAAGGCCATCCTCCTATATTTAGCTGGTGAACATGCTTGGAACACGCGCATTTAATTTACCACGTTGAAATAGCCTTCTATGTTCCTTTGGGTTGTTAACACAGCGACGGCGTTTTGTAGTCCTTGGACAGCATTCGGATAGCCTTGTACAACTTTACAGTCCTTTACAGCTGGTTTTACCTCTAAGTATAATGTATACGGCCCAGGGCGATGTTTCTTTAGCCGCCATTTTCAAGTTCCCCCTTGTTCGCTGCGAGTTCAGAGTTCAAGATTCAGTTCAGCCCGCCATACAGGTGCACAGCATCCACGTGTTGTACGGCCTCCAAACGCTGGTCAAGAACCCGTTCGAGAAAGCCTAAATTTAAAATATTCACAGCTGTAAAGGAAACCAGAGCCAGCAGAAGTTCGCTTGCAGTTCATTCCGAGCGTCGAGGGTGCCTGCAGAAGTAAAAGCAAACTGGAGATGGAAGGAGAGCAAAAGTCGGACCTCGGCCCGATGATTGATCGCGGAGTTTGAAACTGGGTCTGCCGCCGAAGGAAGTAGCGCCGACAAAGCACAGAATAAGTAAGAGCATATGTCTTCCAAAAAAATCGATTAGGAGTTGGACTGTGCGCTGGGAAACTTGTTCGCGTTCAGTCGTATAGGAAGTACGTATGAGCTTTCGCCTTGTGAACTCTTGCCTTTTTTTCATTTTTTGGGTCGGGGGCGTTTCATGCAATTAGTCCTGGTCCCAGGATCCAGGGATAATAATTGCGTGTTGGTCCTTGAATTCAAAACATCAAGTTCAAAACTTCGGAAAAGAACACAACTTTGGTGTGAGATCTCAGACTGTATATGTGCAACGAAAGACAAGGGAGATCGCACAAGTTATCCAGGCCTTCTTAAAGTTCATCCTACCCACAAGTCTATTTACTGTACTATTAAATTCAATTCGTCAAAGGGTGTGACGCGTGACCCGAAATATCATTTCGTCAATTCATCGAAGGGTCCCCAGTTGCGTGACAACCCCTGGAAACATTCCAGGGGTTGCAAGCCATGTAGAATAACCATTAGGATGACTTAGGAATCATCTAAGAAATTGATTTGAGCAAATCTGTTGTTGAACATTTTTCACTGTTGAACTTCGGTTGAACTTGGTCTGAAGCACGATGTTTGTGAGGTTTGAAAGTTGAAACAAGAAACCCTGAGAATGGCGAGAAAATGGTAGGGAGAGTGTCCGCAGCTATGGAAACTTGCTCAGAGCAGCCCTGAACCGAAATTTTGAACCGACCGTGACGAATTGATTTTAATAGTACAGTATCCTTCATTTGCGCACAGAGATCATGATGTTAAAGCAAGTAATTATTCACGAAAAACCGGGGCGTAGTGGGTCCCAAATTGTACGACCTCGTTCATTTAGTCCGATTGGCTCATGGATCCATGGGCCGGATTTGATATGGACTGTTTCCGTTCCCCCCTATACTTAAGCGGCCTGTGGATCCACAGGACGGTTGGCACCTCAACCGGCTTTCATAGTATTTAAGGTCCAGCCACTTCCGACCGAACAAACACAGTTTTCGCTGTATCTCGCCACCGTTTGACTTGGTACCTCGATAGGATACCCGGCCTAACCCGGAACAAACATCTCCTTGATCATTGTGCAACAGTAGCATCGCGAGGTGCGACTTACAGGGACTTCGCCACAGCGACTACAGCCTCATTTTTCACCCAATAGTTAACCAAAGAGTGAAAAATCCTTGAGGCCGAGACAGACCCGGCTGATCGGCGGGCACCCATGAAACATAATTGAGATGCAAGAATTCTTCGATACGTGCATCTCGTAGAATATCTTAATATAGCACTAGTGCCCCTCAGGATAAAATTCAGTATGCCTTGAGCGAGGAGGCCGTTGCAGCGGAGGATTTTCAGGCCGAATCGTGCATGGGCGAAATGGCATTGTCCGTCACCGGAAATGTATCGTCTTTTGTTCAAGAATGCACATCGTAGTGCAAAATCAGGATAGTGCCTTGGCTCTCTCCGCTCCGGACGTCATCAGCAAGCAAGGTTTAAAATATGTAAACAGAATGGGTAAAGAGCGGAAAGGTCCATAGCGGGCGCAACGCACTAACAAATCAAACGAATTCCTTCTCCGAAATGGTTTCCTCCGTCGCGGGAACAGCGGGGCCATCCAGCTCCACGACGTCACCCAAAGTCCAGGCAGCAGCCAACTTGGGCGGCGGGGGCGGCACCTCGACCTTTTCCACGCCGTGCCTCGCGACAGCGCGGTGACGGATGGTGAACGCAGCACAGAGCACTACGATTTCACGGTGAGTAAGTACGGATAGGCCATCCAGGCCAGCAGAATCAGCTCACAGGTTAGGATCTCCGCAACGGGTAAGAACAGAAGGATTCCGAGGGGCGCGCATGTGAGGGACCGGAAGGCCGTGCGTGTGCAGGAAGAGAGCATCGCTGAGAGCGGTTCCGAGTACTCTCCGAGTCCCGTGAGACTGATAGCCACTAACCGTAAATTCAGCAGCGAAGCCTTCCTTGAATTAGTTGGTTGTGTACGCACTCGTGGAGATCCTCCACACCAGCGCGAAGAATACAAACCAGAAATGGGTCCCGGCACGCTTGAGCTGCACGCGTTTCGTGCGGGACATGTAAATCCTTGATTAGAAACAGTTAATGCAGGGAAGAGAGATGGTTGTCAGCGCGCGTACAGGAAGAGCCACATAGAGAAGCTGAGGCTGGCGTCATACGACATCATACCGAGGAATTCGCGATGGGCTGCATGGAAGATATGAAAAATACGCCAAATATCAAGGGGATGTAATGACGCACTAAGTGCCTTTATCTCGCTCTCCGCCGGCGTGAGAGTAAATGCCCACCAGCCGAACACCGACTGAATGGTTGAGAGGGCGAGGCCGAGCTCTTAAAATCGCAGCAAATCAGTCTTGAAGGAACGACGAGCATGGAATACTGCTCACTGTAGAAATTGGAGATCAGCATAGCGACAACACGGGCGTTTCGAAAGAGCGACGTATAATCTGATTCATGCCATATATATACGCCAGCAGTTACGGCAGGGCTATCCATATCAATTGACAATGTCTCACGCCCGCTGTGCCGCCTACTTTCGATGCCAACAGCCAATCTACCGCTGGAGTAATCTGAATTGAATTGAAGTTGAAAGAGCAAGCAGGCCGATGTTGGCGTGAGATTCAGAAAGAAATTTGGCTTCCAGTTCAAAGTCGACCAGATTTTTGGTGTCTATCTGCTTGATGAATACCTTTACATACGAAACTCGGAAGCACCGGCGCCATTGGGAGGACTCGGTATCTGGCACCATCATCATCGGCCGCCGAAGCGAAATGCGGGTGCCATCATCGGCATATTGTGCGGATCGGCAGGACTCAGTTATCAATACTCGGCCAGGTCCCTTTTGGTCTAGCATAAGTAGTACTTACATCAGGTAGAGTGTATCACTACGCCACAACCCGCACATCCTCGACGAGCTCGTGAGGGATGATAAATAACATCAAGACGCTAAGCTTGCAAAATCCCCAATGCCAACAGCGCCTGCCTCGAAGCGCCTTCTCGAGCGGAGCGCCTGGCGCCTCCTATGCTACGCCCATATTCAATCCGATTCACTAGAAATGAGATGAGACGAAGATTCTGGTGTCTCAGGGAAAGGGTATGGGAATGGCAGACAGGGCGTGGCAGAAGCCGGGGAAGTTCAAAATTGTCACTCACAATAAACAACAGAAGTCCATTGCGGATTGTTCAAAGGTCCG
Organism: Mycena leptocephala; assembly: GCA_029378395.1. Lineage (NCBI taxonomy): Eukaryota > Fungi > Basidiomycota > Agaricomycetes > Agaricales > Mycenaceae > Mycena > Mycena leptocephala. Next base: position 47,306 of record JARJLF010001334.1, read on the forward strand.
GTTTGCGAATCAAGATACTCGACAGGCTGTCCCCACTGCTGTGCCACGTTAATCAACGCGGTTCTACTGTTAGGCGGTTGTTTGTTAACTGGATCTCGCTAGGCAATTGTATGTTCAATGAAAATCAACACCCAAATAGTATGAAGAAGACTCACTGATGCTACTTTAGGCACACTACCATGCGATTCAAGTGGCCCGTCAAGAGCGCCCCTTGCTGTGTTGTTGAACGAAGCGGCGGATGACATTTGTTGAGAATCAGGCTCCACGTCTGCCACCACCGTCACATCGGTCGTTTCGTTAAGTAGTATATCAGGACTGCGCTGGGCAGTTGCTGTGTTCAAGGGGATTGTCTGGAAGAAAATAAACACCCAAAAATATGAAATGCTACTCAGGGACTCACGGATGTTACTTCTGGCACAATATCACGCGATTCAAGTGAACCGTTAAGAGCGTCCCTTGTTGTGTCATTGGACGAAACGGCGGAAGATGTTATTTGATTCATGAATGGATGCTGTTCATCCTCAGAATCATTGGCGCTACTCGTTTGGATGGAAATTCCGTCTGAATGTGCCATTTGTTGAGAATCGGGCTCCACCTCTGTCGCCGCCGTCACATCGGTCGTTTCGTTAATCAGCACATCAGGACTGCGCTGGGCAGTTGTTATGTTCAAAGGGATTGTCTGAAAGAAAATAAACATCCAAAAATATGAAATGCTAGTCAGGGACTCACGGATGTTACTTCTGGCACAGTATCACGCAATTTAAGTGGATTGTTAAGAGTTGTGTCGTTGGATGAAACGGCCGAAGATGGCATCTGATTCACGAATGAATGCTGTTCATCCTCAGAATCATTGGCTCTACTCGTTTGGATGGAAATTCCGTCTGAATGTGCCATTTGTTGAGAATATGGCTCCACCTCTGCCGCCACCGTCACATCGGTCGTTTCGTTAATTAGCATATCAGGACTGCACTGGGCAGTTGTTATGTTCAAAGGGATTGTCTGAAAGAAAATAAACATCCAAAAATATGAAATGCTAGTCAGGGACTCACGGATGTTACTTCTGGCACAGTATCACGCAATTTAAGTGGACTGTTAAGAGTCGTGTCGTTGGATGAAACGGCCGAAGATGGCATCTGATTCACGAATGAATGCTGTTCATCCTCAGAATCATTGGCTCTATTCGTTTGGATGGAAATTCCGTCTGAATGTGCCATTTGTTGAGAATATGGCTCCACCTCTGTCGCCACCGTCACATCGGTCGTTTCATTGAGTAGCATATCAGGACTACGCTGGGCAGCTGGTATGTTCAAGGGGATTGTCTGGAAGAAAATAAACACCCGAAAATATGAAATGCTACTCAGGGACTCACGGATGTTACTTCTGGCACAATATCATGCGGTTCAAGTAGACCGTAGTCACTTGATATGCCGTCGTACAAAGCGGACAGTGACATTGGATTCGCCAATGATTGCTGTTCATCCTCAGAATCATTACTCGCTTGAAGGGAAATTCCGTCTGAAACTGGCGCCAGACGTGCCTGGCGGTCAGAGGAATTCTCTCCATGAGGCTCGTCTTCATCCCTGTGGACCGATGTCCCAGGCGCAGATTTAGATATTAAGGACCGATGTTCGGGAGTTGGCGTCTCCGAAGACGCTGCATTATCGCGGGAAGAGGGGCTTCCCAATTCCCCAGGGGAGAATGTCCGCTTTGGCGACTCTATGTCCTTTTCTCGCCTACCCAGATTCCAGGGCCATCGGCGAGAACGGAAAAAATCGAGAGTTGCCCACCGAAGGGATGTAGCCTCGCTGTAAACGACTTTGGGTGCAAAGCCGAGGTCTTGAACGGAATCATTCAAAATGCCCTGGCCGATATCTGCAGATGAAGAAAAAAAAATATCGTGATAGACACACTCACTATTAACATGCGTTTGTGGAACCTTAGATTCATCGATTCTGTGCAAATCAAAACACGCAAGTCTTTGCAATTTCTGAGGTGACGTACATCAAAATATCTAACGTCTCAGGTCCGGTGTTCGAAACAAGATTCCTTATATCGGAACTCGTAGCAAGCACAGATGATGTCGGTAAAAGAGATTTAGCCCGCGGCCTAGCGTAAAGGTCTGTTGAGCATCCAGCCTGAAAAAATTAAAGACATACTGCCTAAGCAATCGCACAATCTCAGTGAGAGTGCGATACCAGTATTGTGATTCAGGGTCCACCGTATGCCAGCCCAAGATGCCAATCAATATCGCGCTGGTCATGGAATCAATTCCCTCGTGGTCAAAGATTATGCCAGTCGTGTCCTCTTCATCGTCCCAGTTCAGCCCGAGATCATTCAGAAGGCAAATTACACGGTCCAAATCTTGGTGAATACTGCGACGTGAATTGCCCCACTTTGTCGCCAAAAGGATGACAGTTCCAGAACTCCGGCCAAATATCGCTGGGCGAGAGCATCGGAGATGGAACTCGCACTTTGTATGAAATCAGAATCAATAACGATGATTCTGGAAGATAATAACATACCTGGATTCCGATGCAATCAATAGGCGCTCAATGACGCCAAGATCGCCGCTCTTCGTGTCGAGAGAGCCCAAAAATTGGGGCGAAATATTCCCAAGCATTGGCGAAATGTGCTTCTCAGAGAGACAGGCTGCCGCAAACTGGCAGTAATAGTCCCATTCGTGAGGCTGCGTATCATCCGCGCGGGCCCAAACCGCAGAGATCAGCGCCTCCGTATTTCCAGGGCGTAGGAGATGTTTGGATTTGAGCAAGAGCCCGCGTGTCCCCGTGGTACTGTGTGTTGGCGTTTCACATCTACGAATCTTCAGTCCAACCAGGACCTTGATAGAAATCAGTTTCACCAACGGCAAAGCATATTTGAGGAGCCTGGAACATTCCTCCTCCAGCCATGGACAGCCGTCAACGCGCAAAGCGTCAAGCTTGGCTTCTCGCTGCGATCCTGTGCCGAAAGAACGCGGCGATGCGGTCGGCGGTCGCAGAAGGACCTCTGCCCCAGCGATATGCAGCGCGGTTCACCTTCGTCCCCAAATAGTCGCCGACGTGCAAATAGACTTGGTTCAGTGTTCTTCCTACCGCAGGGTCGCTTAATGAACCACGGACAACTTGCATCTGCAGCTCGCGAGCCCGTTGGTCCAGGTGAATCAGAGCCATGGAGGTATTAGTTGACATGGTAGCGGGGAACACTCGGGGAACGCGAGAATGGAAAAGTTTAAGAATCCGCTCAACCCGCCATACAGCCTGCGCACAGCATCTACGTGTTGTTGTACAGCATCCAAACGTTGGTCAACTTGAAGAACTTCTCCCGTTCGAGAAAGCAAAACATTTACAGCTGTAAAGGACACCACAGCCAGCAGAAGTTCACAGGCAGTTCATTCCAAGCGTCGAGGATGCTTTCTAGAACACACGCACAGGTCGTTCACAGCCAGCAGAAGTAAAAGCCAAGGACGGGAGTCTCAGGATGGAAGGAGACTGGCAAGTCGGAGCTCGGCCCGATAGTTGATAGCCGAGCTTAAAACTAATTGAGGGTGTAATTCTTTCCATCCATACACTCAAATACCTTCATCTCCCAACTTGTCGCCCTCCATACACCAGCTTTCACATACCGGTTTCTCCTTTTACTTTATCTCTCTTGTTTACCATAAAAGGTTTCGCATTTATACCCATACCCGTAGCTACAAATACCCCATTCTACTAAGTAAAGTACAGTCGCATAGCCTAGTAGGGCCAGGTACGACTACCACAGAAATCAAATCAAAATCAAATCAAAAGTAATTTAGAAACGTGTTTCCGCCGCGCAAGTCAAACAATCCGAGTCATACGGCATAACCCTTGGGTCCACCTTGCCCAATATGTCTACCAGTTCGTCCTACAACATGCGAGGCACAAGCACCAAAATTGTTGTAGTGTCTGTCTATGGGAGACTAGTTCGTCCCTGGAACCAAATAATTAATTCTGAATACATAACAATCTGTAGAGGGACCGCGACGAACCAGAAACGGTCCTGCACCTTGACACCCTGTGCGCTGAGGACGTAATCGCTGACCTGCACTTCGCAGCTAGATGAATACTCGCCCCGAAGTTTATCAGGCTGCTCTGGGTACGCCAGCGCCGCCCATACGAGCCGCTGGCTGCCCACCTCTGTCGGGAACGCAAGGGCGCGTTTCATGAGATAATCTACCACAGCCATGATGCCCTTCATGCCACGCCGTAATTCAGAGTGACAGTACCCAGGATCAGTAGCGTTGACGATGAGCGGCGTGGACGGCGGGAGGCGCGCGTTTAGAGCACGGACGAAGAAGACGTTGAGGACTAGAGAATTAATTAGCAACTGGACGGAACCACGTATGAACTAAACCCCTACGCTTCGTGAGTGGATATCTGGCCCTCATGTTCCTGGCGATAGATCAGTCAAGATGCATTAGGTGAACCGACGAGCTGCATACTTGTCTGTACAGTATTCTGCGCTTCCAATCGTCTTGAGCATATTCGGATTCTCGGCGACGCGTTTATCGATCTCCGACCGGTAGTGCAGTCCGCTCGAAACGACTACGAGCCTGGGAACTGTGGAATGTTGTTGGGCCGTTTTGATCATCACCGGAATAAGGAGGAAGGCCAAGAGCGGGGTGGAGAGACAATTTACCTGGAGACTAGTACTATATTAGTACTGTTAAATTGTTGGAGTAGAAGAGCTCACGAGACTTCCCACCCGTCCTTGGTGGCGTCATAATCGAAAGTCGCGAGTGCCGCATTCTCGACGAGGATATCGAGACGGCCCCCATCGCGCTCGAATTTATCTGCAAATTGCTTGACAGATTCGAAATCGGCCAGGTCGATGATCCACAACTCCGCCTTCGAGTAGCCTGTGGCGGCTTTCAATCCTGACACGGGAAATAATAAGACAGCCGGGGTCAAAACATATGCTACAACGCACTGTCCACAGCAGCTTGTCCCTTACTTTGGCTTCGGCAGGCGAGGATAAGTCGTCCTGGATTCATCGTGGCAAAGTGCTTTGTCGCCTCAAATCCGAGACCGGTGTTTGCTCCCAACACGATGACCGTCTTCCCGGTGAGATCAGCTTTGACCACAGGCTTCTGCTTGCTCCATTGGTCCACGATGAAAGTCCAGATTCCAGGATGCATAGCGGTGGAGAAGAAAACAGTCGGGCGAGAATAACAGCGTCGCGGCCATTTCAAAGCCAATGAAATCGAGGAAGAAGTCAGGGGAAGCCGTGCTGACGCGTCATCTGCGGCGCTCGTTCTTCCCGTCCTACCTGATTGTACTTCCCGTCCTAAACGTGAGCGTGTATGACAGCAACCATTACGATAGCACGATTTAGAGTCATTTTTCTTTCGCCCCGCCAGCTGATAAGAATAACCTCGGGCGACACGGGTGCGAAGACATGTAGTACATGTACACCCCCCTCCCCCCCAAGAAAGAAAAGAAAAAAAAAAGGATCCAGCTGGCACATTTAGCTTGTGTCCTGACGGAAGAAAGGGGATAGGTTTAGCTGCAGCGGTCCCATCAAGAGATTGTTCTGCTTTAGAAAGAATCCAAGTTCTGCTGCCTCAACAAAAAGGGGTTTAGCGTAAGTAGGAATATAATATGGGCCTGAGGTCGCCGCGGGTACTCCAAAACGCGGGAGCTGCGAGTGAGATGGAAGAGATGCTTCCGTTCTCGTCTCGTACCAAACCAGTCCGAGTTTGTGATTCCAAGTTTCCAACGACGTTCTCGCGCAGCAGCGCTTTGCCTTCCCACCGCACAAGGACGGCGTCAGGGATATCGAGCACGTTCCGCCATCCTTGGAGAGTAGAAAGAGGAAGCGAAGAGACGACGAAAACACAAGGAGCATAAAGAGAAAATAAGAGATCCGAGCCTGAGGCATATAATTAAGCCGAGAGACCCAGCGAAGGTCGATCGCGCCGAGTCAGGGAGTGCTGAGAGTGAGAGACCGAGCAAGAGCCGACACATGACATGGAGAAAGACAGGACTAGAGGCGACTAGGGGCACGAGAACGAGGACTGGGAACTGGACAACACGTATGGAAATCCTGAGATGTCCGGGAGGGGTGCGGGACCGTAGCCTTCAAAGAAGGAAAAGTAGGGCACACCTGGATGCGCCACTGTCACTGCTCGCCATCCGCCACACTCATCGCGTTCTTGGGGATAAGGTAGGTGTCCTTGCCGACCTGGGCCGCGAGTGGGGCATCGGTGTGTACCTCGATTCCATATGCGCCGACGTCGAGTGTATAGCGCACCCTGCGGCGGCGCTGGTGCGACAGTCCGCGGCGGTTGCCCGGGTGTGTATACGGGAAGAGGCCCGGAGGCAAACAGGGCAGCGTGGGCAGTGAGGGTGCTGGTTGACTGAGGCAGTGCGGAACTCGGAACGGGGCGGATGAACCGAGTGTGCTTTCATCCCAAGGCACAGACGTGGTCAACTTTGAAAAGCGAAGAATCACTGTGACATACATCATGATGTCACAATCGATGGCTTTATCCTTTCGTCTTCTCAACCCGCCATCCGACCCGTCGCGGGGTTGTGTCGGGACGTCGGCCCGGAACTCGCAGGATGCACGCCTCTCATAAGCGGAAACGGCCAGGCTCGTGGTACGCCACTGCAGCCGCGCTGCGGTAATACTGTCAATATCAGTGTCGTCAAGTGCTTCAAGTTCAATTTCGGTCCCAGACATCCACTCGGACCACTTGAACTGGCGCGGCGGTGGAATGAGTGCCGAGAAGTGCCCTCGGCCGTAGGAAATCCATTCGACGACGGAAACACCAACTAAACGTGCGCTGAGGAGAAATCTAGTGGTATTGAATGTATGATTTCACCAAAAGCCTAGATTCCCACGGTTCATTTTGCTCGGGGGCTCGACGTGTACAGTTCCAGCTTGAAATCAGAGAGTTATAATCAAATATTACTGATCTATCGTGTGATTATGATGCTATGAGTGGAACTTGAGAGCGAGGTTGGTTTTTTATTGTAAATCTTGGGTGTTCGGGCGTAGCGCTGAATGCGGGGTTTGATTTTTCACTACTGCGCGCGTGGGTGTGTATGAGCCTCTCTCTATGACACGACTTTCCATGCTCTCTGAATTGCTTCAGTCCCTCAACGCGCCGATGTCAGTTGTACGGATACATGCGAAACAAACATTTCAAGACGTTGACGCAGTCGAGAACATTACTTTAGATAAGACTCAGGATAAATATTAAGCTCAGCCAGGTCCCCTTTCGGAACGTGCCGAGTTGTAGTGTAAAGTACATCAGCCTGAAATGCACTACCACTACACCACAACCTTGGTACTCTAAACCTAGAGGCGTTGCTCGCGGGAAATATGCTGCCAAGAATTTGGAAACCAAATATAAGACACACATGAAAGAATATGCGAACGAAGGATACATGACGGCGAGAAAGACAATTAACTTGGAGGGATCTTGGGTCCCATTATTCAGACGCCGAGAGCCTGGAGACTAGGGTCATTGACAATTGAACAGAGTAATTGATTGCTTACCATCAATGTCTGCCTCGCCGCCTCTTCCTTGGCAGCGGCCTTCGAATCAGCAACACCAGTGCCTTTTTAACAACAGGTTAGTATATCGTGAAGGTTACAAATGCTGTGGCACCTTTGACCTCCCCCGACACTTAAAAGAGATTGAGTAAATCACAGATTGTGACCAAGTTTCCTCGTACCTCTGCATTCCACCATCCACTTGATTTCATAAGAAGGGCCAAAGGAGGCCTCAACCCAACTCAGGGTATGGCTTGCTTGCTTGGCCTGGAAGTCTGGGGGATCAATGAGAAGGACGCACAACAGTGAGATTGAGGCTTTGGAGTACAGTTGTTCAGTAGCGTTATAGACCTTCTCCAAGGACGATGTTCCCAGTTCAAACCTGATGAACTGATAAGAGCTTCGTTGGTCATGTTGTTTGGCGGCAAGGAGGGCGGGAGTTGACTCATGAATGAATGCTCATCCTCAGATTCATTGGCACGACTCGGTTGGATGGAAATTCCGTCTGAATCTGCCTGGCTCTCAGAATCCTCTCCACCGGGCTCGTCCTCATCGCACTCAACCGATGAACCAGGCTCAGGCTCGGGGATGGAATTATCGTGGGCTGAGATATCCTCCGTTGGCGCCTCCGAAGAAGGCACAAATTCCTGAGGATTATTGCGTGACAATAGTGCCCGCAACCACCCTGGAATCCACTTGGGCCTTTTGGTCGAGGATGTAAGTTTGTTTCTCCTGTGGCCACTTCCGAGTTTATACAAGCCCGAATACCATCTGCGAAGACTGCCGCCAAGTGTCGTCCACCGAAGGGATATAGTAGCCTTGGTATACACGACTCGCGGGGGCACAGAACCCAGGTCCTGAACGGAATCGTTTACCAAGTCGCCGATGCTCCGAAGGCTGATGTCTATAGACAGAAAATTTAGTATGGTGTGGGGGATGTGGGACTATGTTGGACACTCGCGATCGGCGTGGGTTTGTGAGATCTTATTTGGGCTTTTGAATGGGATCGTGAATATCCCACCCATTATTGCCAAATCAGACGTACGCTCTGGTCAAAACATCCAATGTCTCGGGTGTAGTGTCGGTGATAATATGCTTGATGCCGGGACCAGTCGCAAGCGTGGCTGACGCCGGTAGAAGCCGTTCAGCCCGTGGCCTAGAAGAAATTAAGTTGCGAATTTAGGACAAGGATACAGAGAGAAAAACATGCCGACGCAGTAACCGCACGATCTCAGAGAGGTTGCGATACCAGTACTGTGTTTTAGGGTCCTCCGTATGCCAGTCCAAGACACCAATCAATATCGCGCTGGCCATGGAGTCGATTCCCTCCTGGTCAAAAATTATACCACTCTTGTCTTCGTCCGAGTCTTCGTCCGAGTCCACCCCGAGGTCATTCAGAACGCATATGATACGGTCTAAAATTTTGGTGAATACGGCGATGTGTATTGCGCCACTTTCTTTCCAGAAGGCGGGTAGTTCCAGGACCCCGGCTAGATATCGCTGGGCAAGAGCATCAGAGATTGAAGTCGCACTTTGTATAAAATCAGAATCAATAACACGGTTATGGAAGATGATAACATACCTGGATTCCGACGCAATCAACAGGCGCTCGATGACGCTCAAATCGCCGTCGATGGAGCCTAAAAATCGGGGCGAAATATTCTCCAGAATTGGAGAAATTTTCTTTTCAGACAGACAGGCTGCCGCAAATTGGCAGTAATAATCCCATTCGTGAGGCTGCGTGTCATCCGCGCGGGCCCAAACCGCAGAGATCAGTGCCTCCGTATTTCCAGGGCGTCGGAGGTGTTTGGATTTGAGGAAGAGTCTGCGCGTCCCGTGGTATCGTGTTGTAATGGTCACGATACATTTGAATGCATCAACCTGTACTCGCGCTGTTTCGCGCCTACATACGAATCTGCAGTTCAACCAAGACTTTGATAGAGAATGAAATTTCACCCACGGCAACGCATATTTGAGAAGCCTGGAGCATTCCTCCTCCAGAAATGGACAGTTATCAATGCGGAAAGCGTCGAGATTGTCTTCTCGCTGCGATCCTGTACCGAAGAACGCGGCGATGCGGTCGGAGGTCGCGGAAGGACCTCTGCCCCAGCGATGTGCAGCACGATTCACCTGCGTCCCCAAATATTCGCCGACGTGCGAATAGACTTGGCTCAGCGTTCGTCCGGCCGCAGGATCGCTTAACGAGCCACGGACAAGTTGCATCTGCAGCTCGTGAGCCCGTTGGTCCAGGTGAATCAGAGCCATGGAGGTATTAGTCGATCTCGTAGCGGGGAACGCGAGAACGTAAACGTTCAAGATTCATCTCAACCCGCCATGCAGGCGCACAGCATCCCACGTGTTGTTGTAGTACAGCATCGCTGGTTAAGAATCCGTTCAACGAGAAAGCCTAAATTTAAAACATTTACAGCTGTAAAGGATACCACAGCCAGCAGAAGTTCACTGGCAGTTCATTCCGAACGTCGAGGGTGCCTCTCTAGAACACACGCACAAGCTGTTCACAGCCAGCAAAAGCAAAGCGCAGGAGAGGGAGGGAGAGCATAAGTCGGACCTCGGCCCGATCAGCTATGATTGATAGCGGAGTTTAAAACAGGGTCTGCCGCCGAAAGAAGTAGCAGGGACAAAGCACAGGATAAGTAAGAGCATGAATACAAATCGATTAGGAGTTGAACTAACTTGCCATATGTTTGCTAGGAAACTTGTTCGCGTTCAGTCGCATAGTAAGTACTATGAGCTTTCGCTTTCAAGTGAACCCTCAGGCCTCAGGGTTGCCTTTTTTTCATTTTTTTTGAGGGGGGAGAGTAAGGGGCCGTTTCATGTAATTAGTCCTGGCTCCAGGATTCAGGGACGATGATTGCATGTTCGTCCTTGAATTCAAAACATCGACTGAACCAAAGTCACGTGGACGATGTTCAAGTTAAAAAGTAGTTAAACTTCGGAGAAGAACACAAGTTTTGGTTGAGATCATTAGACCTAGTCAAAATCGGTCATACCACAATCTTCCCAGAAATGCTCTCTGCAACGGCAATCCAAAAAAGATGCTCATATCTGCTCCTATTTGCCAACAAGTTTTTTTGGACTTCAAGTTACGTCTGTTCATTCAAACCATTTCCTAACGCAAATAACGTCGTTTGAGGGTTTTGAAAACTCTTGAAGTCAATTTAGAACTCAATCGAGCCGTACGATAGGAAGAGACGTCGTAGTGCTTCTCTCTTACTCTCGCCCACCATCTCGCCCACCACCCCGGCGCGACTCAACACTAGGGACGCTCCCCGCACCCACGTCTGGCTTTTCGGACACTACTTTTCTTCTCTTAATGCCCTGCTGTGCTCAACCCGTCCCGATAGTACTACTTATGTCTGCACGCGCCGCCGACATTATGTACCGTAGCTCGTCCTTTGCGTGCGTTGTGTCGGCGTCCCATTAGAACCACTCTCAAGGTGCTCTCCTCTATCAGACGGCTTGCCATCAGGCGCGCGCCGTGCGCCCTTTCCCCCAACCAATTGTTGCCCTCCATATATTTTAGCTTCAGTCTTTCCTCCCGCATGTGCACACCCGCTACACATAGTGCTAGAAGTGGCCGCGCGGCGCCCCCGTGCCGCCCGTGCCCCCAAATATAAATCATAGTGCAACCAAATGGTTCTACGTGAAAGCTATACACCGCGCGGTAGATTTGAGCATCTACTAAATGAAGTGAACAACTCCTGGCAGATCTGAGCGCGCCAAAAGTCCAGAAAAGATGCTCGGAAATGTCACCAAATGCTCAGAACGGTCAAGCAGCTCCGGCACGTTCTGAGCTCGGGGCATAGCCGATTTTGACTGGGCTTCAGACCGTGCAAAAGAACGACAAGTAAGATTGCCCAAGTGATCCAGGCGTTCTTAAAGTTCATCCTACCCACAAATCTATTTATCCTTCATTCGACCTGTGCGTGCGGCGTAGTGGTCCCGATTGGACGACCTCGTTCATTTAGTCCGGCTCATGGATCCACGGGCCAGATTTGATATGGACTGTTTCCCCTTCACCCCTATACTTAACCAGCCTGTGGATCCACAGGACGGTTGGCACTGGCCTCAGCCGTCTTTCATAGTATTTAAGGTCCCGCTACTTCAGACTAAGTTTTCGTTGTATCTCCCAGCCTTTGACTTGGTCTTTCGATAGGATACTCGGCCTAACCTGGAAAAAATATTTCCTTGATCATTGTGCAACAGTAGCATCGCGAGGTGCGACTTACAGGGACTTCGCCACAGTGACTACAGTCTCATTCTTCACCCAATAGTTAACCAAAGAGTGAAAATCCTTGAGGCTGAGACAGACCCGGCTGATCGGCGGGCACCCATGAAACATAATTGAGATGCAAGAATTCTTTGATCTGTGCATCTCGTAGAATATCTTAGTACAGTATAGCGTCAGTGGCCCTCAGGATAAAATGCAGTATGCCTTGGCGAGGTCGTTTCAGCGGAAGATTTTGAGCCCGAATCGCGCATCGGCGAAATGGCATTGTCCGTCGCCGGGAATGTGTATCATCCTTTGCTCAAGAAATGCACATCGTAGTGCAAAATCAGGACACCTGCGCGTGGTGCCTCGCCTGTCTCCACTCCGGACGCCATTAGCACGCAAGGTTTAAGATATGTAAACAGAATGGGTAAAGAGCGGTAAATTGAAGGTCCATAGCGGGCGCAACGCACTAACAAAAAAAAATCAAACGAATTCCTTGGTCGGAATGGTTTCCACCGTCGCGGGAACAGCGGGGCCATCCAGCTCCACGACGTCACCCAAAGTCCAGGCAGCAGCCAACTTGGGCGGCGGGGGCGGCACCTCGACCTTTTCCACGCCGTGCCTCGCGACAGCGCGGTGACGGATGGTGAACGCAGCACAGAGCACTAAGATTTCACGGTGAGTAAGTACGGATAGGCCATCCAGGCCAGCGGAATCAGCTCACAGGTTAGGATCTCCGCAACGGGCAAGAACAGAAGGATTCCGAGGGGCGCGCATGTGAGGGACCGGAAGGCCGTGCGCGTGCAGGAAGAGAGCATCGCTGAGAGCGGTTCCGAGTACTCTCCGAGTCCCGTGAGACTGATAACCACTAACCATAAATTCAGCAGCGAAGCCTTGAATTAGTTGGTTGTGTACGCACTCGTGGAGATCCTCCACACCAGCGCGAAGAATACAAACCAGAAATGGGTCCCAGCACGCTTGAGCTGCACGCGTTTCGTGCGGGACATGTAAATCCTTGATTAGGAACAGTCAAGGCAGGGAAGAGAGATGGTGGTCAGCTCGCCCACAGGAAGAGCCACATAGAGAAGCTGAGGCTCGCGTCATACGACATCATGCCGAGGAATTCGCGATGGGCTGCATAGAAGACATGAAAAATACGCCAAATATCAAGAGAGTTTAATGGCGCACTAAATGCCTTTGTCTCGCTCTCCGCCGGCGTGAGAGTAAATGCCCACCAGCCGAACACCGACTGAGTGGTTGAGAGGGCGAGGCCGAGCTCTTAAAATCGCAGCAAATCAGTCTTGAAGGAACGACGAGCATGGAATACTGCTCACTGTAGAAATTGGAGATCAGCATAGCGACAACACGGGCGTTTTGAAAGAGCGACATGTAATCATGCCAGCCTTTATATACACCACTGCCACACCAGTTATGGCAGGGGTTATCCATATTAATTGACAATGTCTCACGCCCGCTGAGGCGTGCTGCCCACTTGCGACGCCAACAGCCAATCTATCACTGAAGTAATCTGAATTGAATTGAAGCTGAAAGAGAAAGCAGGCCGATGTTGGCGTGAGATTCAAAAAGAAATTTGGCTTCCAGTTCAAAGTTTTTTGGTATCTATTGGCTTCATGAATACCTTTACGTACGAAACTCGGAAGCACCGGCGCCATTGGGAGGACTCGGCATCCCGCGCCATCATCGGCCGCCGAAGCGAAATGCGGGTGGCATCATCGGCATATTGTGCGAATCGGCAGGACTCAGTTATCAGTACTCGGCCAGGTCCCTTTCGGTCTAGCATAGTACTTACACCGGGTAGAGTGTATCACTACGCCACAACCCGCACATCCTCGACGAGCTCGTAGGTGGTTTTAAAGAATCCACTGTCGCGAGGCTAAGCTTGCAACAACCCCAATACTATCAGCGCCTGCCTCGCAGCGCCTTCTCGAGCGGAGCCTCTGCTGCCTCCTATGCCACGCCCATATTCAATCCGATTCACTAGAAATGGAATGAGATGAAGATTCTGGTGTCTCAGGGAAAGGGTATGGGAACGACAGACAGGGTGTGGCAGAAGCGGGGAAGTTCAAAATTGTTACTCACCATAAACAACAGAAATCCATTGCGGCACCTTTAAGGGTCCAGTTTGGGAATCAGAATACTCGACAGGCTGTCCCCACTGCTGTGCCACGTTATTCAACACGGTTCTGTAATGTGCACTGTTAGACGGTTGTTTGTTAACTGGATCTCGCTAGGCAAGTGTAGTCCCCACTGCTGTGCCACGTTATGAAATGCGGCTCTGTAATGTGCCGCCGTTACATGAGTCGGTTTGTTAACTAGATTTCGCTAGGCAGTTGTATGTTCGATGAAAATAAACACCCAATAATAGGGAAAGAGACTCACCGATGTTACTTCTGGCATTCCGTGGCGATTATTGCGCGACAATAGCGGTCGCAACCACCCTGGAATCCACTTGGGCCTTTTTGTTGAGGATGTAAACTCGTTTTTTCTGTAGCCACTTTCAAGTTTATACAAGCCCGAAGACCATTTGCCAAGACTGCTGCCAAGTCTCGTCCATCGAAGGGATGTAGTAGCCTCGGTGTACACGACTCGCGGGGGCACAAAACCCAGGTCCTGAACGGAATCGTTCACCCAGTCGCCGAAGCTCCGAAGGCTGATGTCTATAGACAAAAATTAGTATGGTGTGGGACTATGTCGGACACTCACCGTCGGCGTGCGTTTGCGAGGTCACATTCGCGTCTCTACACGGGATCGTTAGCATCTCACCCGTTATTTCCAAATCAAACCTACTCTCTGGCCAGAACGCCTAATGTCACGGATGCAGTGTCAGGAATCATATTCTTGATATCGGGACCAGTTGCAAGCGCAGCCGACACCGGTAGAAGCGATTCAGCCCGTGGCCTAGAAAAAAGTAAGTTGCGAATTTAGAACAAGGAAACGGAGAGACATGCCGACGCAATGACCGCACGATCTCAGAGAGGCTGCGATACCAGTACTGTGATTTAGAGTCGGCCACATGCCAGTCCAAGACGCCAATCAATATCGCGCTGGCCATGGAATCAATTCCCTCATGGTCAAAGAATATACCAGTCGTGTCCTCTTCATCATCCCCGTCCAGCCCTAGATCATTCAGAAGGCGAATTACACGGTCCAAAATCTTGGTGAATACTGCGACGTGAATTGCCCCACTTTGTCGCCAAAAGGATGACAGTTCCAGAACTCCGGCCAAATATCGCTGGGCGAGAGCATCAGAGATGGAAGTCGCACTTTGTATAAAATCAGAATCAATAACGATGATTCTGGAAGATAATGACATACCTGGATTCCGACGCAATCAATAGGCGCTCAATGACGCTGAGATCGCCGCTCTCCGTGTCGAGAGAGCCTAGAAATTGAGGCGAAATATTTCCAAGCATTGGAGAAATTTCCTGTTCAGAAAGACAGGCTGCCGCAAATTGGCAGTAATAGTCCCATTCGTGAGGCTGCATGTCATCCGCGCGGGCCCAAACCGCAGAGATGAGCGCTTCCGTATTTCCAGGGCGTCGGAGGTGTTTGGATTTGAGAAAGAGCCCGCGCGTCCCGTGGTATCGTGTTGCGATCGTGACGATACATTTAAACGTCGCGACCTGCGTCCGTGCCGTTTCGCACCTACAAATCTCCAGTCCACCAGCCCTCAGAAATAAGTTTCACTCACGGCAAAGCATATTTGAGGAGCCTGGAACATTCATCCTCCAGCCATGGACAGCCGTCAACGCGCAAAGCGTCAAGCTTGGCTTCTCGTTGCGATCCTGTGCCGAAGAACGTAGTGATGCGGTCGGTGGTCGCGGAAGGACCTCTGCCCCAGCGATATGCGGCGCGGTTCACCTTCGTCCCCAAATAGTCGCCGACGTGCGAATAGACTTGGTTCAACGTTCGTCCTACCGCAGGATCGCTTAACGAGCCACGGACAAGTTGCATCTGCAGCTCGCGAGCCCGTTGATTCAGGTGAATCAGAGCCATGGAGGTATTCGTCGACATGGTAGCGGGGAACACTCGGGGAACGCGAGAATGGAAAAGTTCAAGAATCCGCTCAACCCGCCATACAGCCTGCGCACAGCATCCACGTGTTGTTGTACAGCATCCAAACGTTGGTCAACTTGGAGAACTTCTCCCGTTCGAGAAAGCAAAACATTTACAGCTGTAAAGGACACCACAGCCAGCAGAAGTTCACAGGCAGTTCATTCCAAGCGTCGGGGATACTTTCTAGAACACACGCACAGGTTGTTCACAGCCAGCAAAAGTAAAAGCGAAGGACGGGAGTCTCAGGATGGAAGGAGACTGGCAAGTCGGAGCTCGGCCCGATAGTTGATAGCCGAGCTAAAACTATTTAGATCTGCCGCCGAAAGAGGTAGCACAGACAAAGCACAGAATAAGAGCATATACTTATGTGCCATCAGGAGAATACCAATCGATTAGGAGTTGAACTATACATCAAATGTGCCATGCTGGGAAACTTGACGCATTTGGCAGTCGCATAGTAGGTATGAGCTTTCACTTTCGGGGTTTTTTTTCTTTGGGGTAGGGGAGTCATGTAATTCCTGGTTCCAGGACCTAGGGACGATAATCGTGTGTTCGTCTTTAAAGTCAAAACAACTGAACCAAAGTCACGTAGAGGATGTTCAAGTCGAAAACTTCACTGTCAGAAAAGAACACAACTTTTGGTTTGAGATCTTCAGAATGTGTAAACGAAAGATAAGAAAGATCGACGTTGGTTGTAACCCTTGGGTCCACCTTGCCCAATATTTCCACCAGTTCGTCCCTAGAACAATAGAATTATTTCTGAAGACAAAAAAATCTTTAGAGGGACCACGACGAACCAGAGATGGTCCTGCACCTTGACACCCTGTGCACTGAGGACGTAATCACTGACCTCCTGCACTTCGCAACTAGATGAATACTCGCCCCGAAGTTTATCAGGCTGCTCTGGGTACGCCAGCGCCGCCCATACAAGGCGCTGGCTGCCCACCTCTGTCGGGAACGCAAGGGCGCGTTTCATGAGATAATCTACCACAGCCAGGATACCCTTCATGCCGCGCCGCAATTCAGAGTGACAGTACCCAGGATCAGTAGCGTTGACGATGAGCGGCGTGGACGGCGGGAGGCGCGCGTTTAGAGCACGGACGAAGAAGACGTTGAGGACTAGAGAATTAATTAGCAACTGGACGGAACCACGTATGAACTAAACCCCTACGCTTCGTGAGTGGATATCTGGCCCTCATGTTCCTGGCGATAGATCAGTCCAGATGCATTAGGTGAACCAACGAACTGCATACTTGTCTGTACAGTATTCTGCGCTTCCAACCGTCTTGAGTATATCCGGATTCTCGGTGATGCGTTTATCGATCTCTGAGCGGTAGTGCAGTCCGCTCGAAACGACTACGAGCCTGGGAACTGTGGAATGCTGTTCGGCCGTTTTGATCATCGCCGGGAGGAGGAGGAAGGCCAAGAGCGGGGTGGAGAGACAATTGACCTGGAGACTAGTACACTATATTAGTACTGGCAAATTGTTGGAGTAGAAGAGCTCACGAGGCTTCCCACCCGTCCTTGGTGGCGTCGTAATCGAAAGTCGCGAGTGCTGCATTCTCGACGAGGATATCGAGACGGCCCCATCGCGCTCGAATTTATCTGCAAATTGCTTGACAGATTCGAAGTCGGCCAGGTCGATGATCCACAACTCCGCCTTCGAGTAGCCTGTGGCGGCTTTCAATCCTGACACGGGAATAATAAGACAGCCGGGGCCAAAACATATGCTACAACGCACTGTCCACAGCAGCTTGTCCCTTGCTTTGGCTTCGGCAGGCGAGGATAAGTCGTCCTGGATTCATCGTGGCAAAGTGCTTTGTCGCTTCAAATCCGAGGCCGGTGTTTGCTCCCAACACGATGACCGTTTTCTCGGTAAGATCGGCTTTGACCACAGGCTTCTGCTTGCTCCATTGGTCCACGATGAAAGTCCAGATTCCAGGATGCATAGTGGTGGAGAAGAAAACAGTCGGGCGAGAATAACAGCGTCGGGGCCATTTTAAAGTCAATGAAATCGAGGAAGAAGTCAGGGGAAGCCGTGCTGACGCGTCATCTGCGGCGCTCGTTCTTCCCGTCCTACATGATTGTACTTCCCGTCCTAAACGTGAGCGTGTATGACAGCGACCATTACGATAGCACGATTTAGCGTCATTTTTCTTTCGCCCCGCCAGCTGATAAGAATAACCTCGGGCGACACTGGTGCGAAGACATGTAGTACATGTATCCCCCCCAACCCCCCCCAACCCCCCCAAAAAGAAAAGAAAAAAAAAAAGGATCCAGCTGGCACATTTAGCTTGTGTCCTGACGGAAGAAAGGGGATAGGTTTAGCTGCAGCGGTCTCATTAAGGGATTGTTCTGCTTTAGAAAGAATCCAAGTTCTGCTACCTCAACAAAAAGGGGTTTAGCGTAAGTAGGAATATAATATGGGCCTGAGGTCGCCGCGGGTACTCCAAACGCGGGAGCTGCGAGTGAGATGGAAGAGATGCTTCCGTTCTCGTCTCGTACCAAACCAGTCCGAGTTTGTGATTCCAAGTTCCAACGACGTTCTCGCGCAGCAGCGCTCTGCCTTCCCACCGCACAAGGACGGCGTCAGGGATATCGAGCACGCTCCGCCATCCTTGGAGAGTAGAAAGAGGAAGCGAAGAGACGACGAAAACATAAGGAGCATAAAGAGAAAATAAGAGATCCGAGCCTGAGGCATATAATTAAGCCGAGAGACCCAGCGAAGGTCGATCGCGCCGAGTCGGGGAGTGCTGAGAGTGAGAGACCGAGCAAGAGCCGACACATGACATGGAGAAAGACAGGAATAGAGGCGACTAGGGGCACGAGAACGAGGGCTGGGAACTGGACAACACGTATGGAAATCCTGAGATGTCCGGGAGGGGTGCGGGACCGTAACCTTCAAAGAAGGAAAAATAGGGCATACCTGGATGCGCCACTGTCACTGCTCGCCTACGCCATCCGCCACACTCATCGTGTTCTTGGGGATAAAGTAGATGTCCTTGCCGACCTGGGCTGCGAGTGGGGCATCGGTTTGTACCTCGATTCCATATGCGCCGGTGTCGAGTGTGTACTAGTAGCACGGCCTGCGGCGGCGTTGGGTGCGGGTTGTCCGGGTGTGTAGTGGTATACGGGAAGAGCAGGGCGAACAGGGCGGCGACGGTGCTGATTGGCTGCGCGGACTACTCAGAACGGGGCAGATGAACCGAGTGTGCTTTCATTCCCCCAATGCAGTAGACGCGGTTCTGGTTTGAGTTCGACCGGTTTATTCCGAATCACTGAGCTGTGACTTGCCTGTCACAATGATGTTCTTCTCACCAACCGCACCAACCAATCCGGCCCGACCGTTTCCCAACGGCTGTTCTCCCATTATCACTTCGTTCAAACTTCCTCGCCAATCCCAAAAATCACTTCGATACCTAGGAGAATCAGAGACGATATGAGGCCAATCGTAGAAGTTGCCGTGTCCTGGCTGTTGAAGAACGCAAAGGGCCGGGACGCCAAGTGCTTCTTCACGCGCCCGGCCTTCGCCAAGCACGCTGAACAGACTATTGAGATCACTCGCCAGACTGTGGGCCACCAACGCCCAGCTCGGCGTCGACTACACAGCCGACGGCTCTGGGCGGTGTCCAGCGCTGACGTGGACGGCGCCGCCCGCCATCGCGGACAGGGTCAAGGAGTGGCTGCTTGTCTCTGAGGACCCGGACGCTCCGCTACCGACACGATTGCCACGGGTATATAACTTCGCGACCAGTTTTACATGCAATCGCGATGCTAACCGTTCGCAGAGTTTTCGGAGGCATCCCACCGTCCAAGACAAGTGTGGAAGCCCAAGACTTTGAGATTGAGGACGAAACCAAGGCTCTTCTGAAGGGCGGCTTCCACTACGGGGTAACCAGACGCAATGTGCCCTATATTCCGCCCCGGCCTCTCATGAACCATGGACCTCACAGATGTAAGTCATTTCATTGATAATTTGCGATATATAACTGACTGTTTCGGCAGACTTTTACCAGGTTATTGCACTGGAAGAGCCGCTAGACCCGAAGCTGTTGAGTTCCAAGGCCACGAGGGAGCAGGTTGCTGATGCCATCGTTGGTAAAGTACTGGCTGGGGGATGTGGGTCGGCAGTTGCGAGAGAGTGTGGAAGTAGAGAAATACTTCCCGAGACTGGTTGGTGAGCACTCAATCATGATGTATATAGTATATTTTCCGAAGAGACTGCCATTATTTTCTCGCCCTGCTACGTTCGTTGTTCTGAACTTAACTGGCTGAGGACCAGTTGGGGCGATGAGTTCGGTTAGCTTCCTTCAGGTCCAGCAAAATTCGAACCCCAAATCGAACTCGGGTTCGGGTCCGGTTCTTAGCGATGCCCGAACAGGTCCGGTTCAGGTTCGATTCGGATTCGAGTTCGGTTCAGAAACTAACCCAAGCAACACTACGCGAGGGCACTACATAGTAAGCGATTATTCTGCTCCTCCATTGTACCGACCATGCTGGAGTACTTTCGAACCAACACCACTTTCTCTTCCACTTTTGTCACCGGAACTCAATCGACAACTGAGGTCAAAAGTTCTACTTCGATTTTCTTCAACAGCTCCTGGTCTTGGCTACAATCACAGTATGCTTGCTCCTTTCCCTCTTGCTTTTGGCCCCAAAATCGGATGGAAACGGGAATAATATTCTACTGGGCCCAATTGGTCTTCCTCTTCTCGGTGAGTGGATCTTCCTGCTTGAACGTCGATTCAATTGTCATAATAATATATCTTTCCGTCTCGGAAATCATCTTGTTGTCGTGCTTTCGGACCCAGGCGTCGTAAAAGATCTTATGGTAACAAACGGTACTACCTTTTCATCCAGAATGGGCATGTTTATGGAGGCGCAGACGATCTTCTTGCGTCGCGCCATTACCGGCACAGGTTATTACGACACCTGGTGAGTTCGACCGCACCACTCATCTGTCGTTTCCTAGGCGAAAACACAGGAGGATTGCGTATTCCTACCTTCAGCAACGTTCAGTCAGCACCTTCCTTCCCGGGCTCGACTATGAAGCTTCAATACTGGTCAAAACATTATTTGAAGACAGCAAGCGTGGTCTGCAACCGATAAATCCGCAGGTACAGCGGACCCTCTCCGTGATTGATCGCGAGGTTCACATTCAATTACAGAAACACTCTGGCAGATGCTTTCTCAACATTAGCACTTTTGGCCTTGTGTGCAGGCATAAAATGAGCTGGATACAGATATGTGGGCACTGGAAGTAAGGCGAACATCTTCCGAGTGAGTTAATATATTTTTCGCGATTTTACGTGACGGTTTGCTTGTTTCTGAGCGTCAGCAGAAGCTAACTTAAAACTCGATTCGTGCCTACCGAATTTTTCTTCTAGCGCTTTCCCAAAATGGCAAAAACGGAGCAGTGGACCACTTACAGCCGATGTCAGTACCGAAGCGCGAATCAGAAAATTGTCATTTTGGGCATTTTCTGATGTCCGCGACCGATTTGCCTATATCTCAATGGGTTTTGCACGGATTGACTTGAACTTGGATAGATAATTCGGGCTAATTCAGCCGCAATTAGTGATAGAGAGACATAAAGGAAAATATTTTATCATGCACTATATGTCACACTGGGTTTTGCGGGCAATAGACCTTGGCTACATAGCTGGAATCCTGTCCAAATGACCTAGATTTTTGGGAGGGGTACTAATCTATGTATTGAATGAAGTGATAAAGCTAAAATTATGAGGAATTTATTTCCTGCCCTTCCTGTCTCATTCGGGGTGTGTTTTGGGTAGCAAACAAAGAATGGCTCTAGTATGTAATGTATTCATAATTTGGCTCTATCATCTCACTTAGTACACTTATGAATGCCTCCTCCCAAAAATTCAGCTCATTCGGGCCAGATTTGGCTCTGCATTCAGGATCCATTGCTGGAGAAGCCTGATATGACAGATGGTAAACAACAAAAGATTTTTTCAGATATCTCTCTATCACTAATAGCGGCTGAATTATCCCGAATTATCTAGCTACATTTCAAGTCAATCTGTGCAGAAGTCACCGATATAGGCAAATCGGTGGCGGGGATCAGAAAATGCCCAAAACGGCAATTTTTGATTCGCGCCTTCGGTACTGACAACGGCTGTAAATCGCTCGTTTGAACTCGTGCTCGCCACCCCAATTTATCCCAAATCAAAAAAAAATTGAGACTATCATTATGCACACCCAAAAGGTGAATCCGAAAGTATATGAGCACCATAAATAATTCCCTTCGAATCGGGTTTTCACTTGTACTTGCTGTGACCGGGAAAAAGTAGATAAAATGTCATTGATTGGGGAGAGGGAGCACTGTATGACTAATATGCAGTACCAAAGTTCTAGGCCCGTAGCATACTCAGGCTCTCTTGGTTCACTATAGCGGTTGACGTACAGAGTCCTCATAGGTCGCATACCGTCCCACAGGTACCAGATTACAAGTTTATCCATTGTACCGCCTTCCATTATGCAAATGGCCCACTACCCAGTAGGCAGTCGCTGATAATATTTTGAAGTTCATTGTTTGGTTGATAAATTATACTATAGGAACTGTACTGTCCAGTGTCAAACATGGTAGACTCTGTCATTCTTACAATATCTTCCTAGCCCAATCCACTCGAGAGGAGTCCGGCTCCGCAATGCCATCGAAGAACTATATCCAATGCAATTCTAACATAGCATTGTATTTTGTATTTTTCAAAAAAAGATAATTTCTCGATCCTGTCCCCCGAATCCATCTGTATAGCAATCCGATATGGTATTACGACGACCTAAACGCTGCGAGTTATCTCTTACAAGATTCGCATCCAACGCCGATTTTCCCTGATAGGATATGTGACCATTTACAGTTCGGACGAGTCCACATCCAACTCCTCATTCCGAAGACAGATGCGTCAAACCGAAGACAGTTCCAGTTTATTCCAGCATTACGACCAGACTGCACGAAATGTGACAGATCACTTCCCACGGTTCAATTTATTTTTCCGCGCTCTCATGCCGCCTGCTTCAAAAAGGGTAAGGCGGACCAGGAGGAGTTACGCCCGAATTGGACGAAATATACTGATATCCAAGACCCACCATTTTTTTGAATCTTCGATTAAATCGAAATGTCGACACTGTACTGTAGTTCATTGGACCGGCTATCCTGGATAAAAGGGCCGGGTTCAAAATAATATCAAGTGCGAAGGGGTGCACTGAATTCAGGTGCATTGCAGAGTAACAGTGCCTGTATTCACAACGGTTTGCAAATGCTGTGGTGAACTGTGGCGCTCCTCCGACCTTACTTCAAACTTGGCTCACATGAACCGAGCGTAATTGTTTGTGCGCACTCGGAGTTTTTGGTCTGTGCGCATTTCACGCTGGGGGTTGATCTTCAGTATTTCGGCTTGGTTGAAAGGTCGGAGTAACTTTTAATCTTTGCTCGCTCAGCAGAGACTGATAGCGCATGTAGTCTGCTTTGTGGGGGTACGACTATTGCGTGCCATCCAGTATGTGTTCAGCTTCATTTTCCGGTTGGCTCTGCGATCTATTTAATCCTTTTTTTTTTTTTTCAACTTGAACTATGATACTAGATCTAGCCTGTAGACTCCCCTGGGTGGTTACCCGCAAACTGATCTGTGGATCTACAGGCTGGTTTGTTGGCCGACGCGAAATCCTGTTGAACCCGGGCCGGTTGTTGCGGGACTACGCACGTTTGTTGAAGTGGAGTGAATAAGAGGGTTCTGGTGTTGAATCCTGAGCATTGCTCAGCTCTATTTGAATATGGCCGGTGATCTATGGGTTAATCACCTGAATATTGCTCAGATGAAGGCACCTTTCGTGTGATCCACAGGCCAGTTTGCTAGAAGGTCGTGAATTAAATGGAACCTCGGAATCCAGGCCAGTTCCCTTTTATCAAGTTCTTGGCTTGGAAAATAAATTTCTGATGGGCTATGGTTAAGAGTTCTGAGATTGCAGTTTGAGAAATGGTAGACCTTAAATTGGCCATGAAAAACAAATTCTGTTTGTGACTGCCGTTTGCTGGCCTCGCCCAATCACGGTCTACCCAAGCTGAATGCTGTCGAATTGCTTGATTCGATGGATTCTTGAACATTCTCAACGAAATTATGCAACTAATTCATCAAAATGCAACCTGTGGTTCCACAGGTCAGTTCCTTGTCGGTGAGTGGTTGAACTTCAACATATGGAATGCAACCTGTGGAACCACAGGCCGGTTGGCAGGCATGTTGTGAGCCTTTGAAGATCCTACCTGTGGTTCCACAGGTTGGCTTTTGACAAGTTTCAATCTGAATTTGCCGTGGATGCTGACAGATAATCCAACCCATGGACCACGGGAAGGATTGATTGGCAGCTACCATATCGGATCACAAGCGTTAGTACATCTAACTAAATTTCCAGCTGCAAACAGGTGCTACGGGCACTGCGGAGGCTAAGTTACCGATTGCCGGCAATAATGAACCCGCAATTACTGCATTTGGTTGAAAATGATGGCGTAGGCGGGAGGGCCCGCCCAATCAGCCTAAGTGGCGGGGCTTCCCAAATGGTAACATTACAAATAGAAGCCAGAGGCTACACCTCCTCGGCACCTTCTAGGATGGTTTTTACTAACACACGAAAATCATCCTTGAAGGTCTTTACGTAACACTTTTGTAGCCTCCTTGGGTGGCCCTGGCCCGATAAGCAGCAACGTCGTGATTCAAATCTCGCACCATGCCGTCCACGCTATACCAGCATTGATTCTAGCGATTGACGGAAACCCCAGCCCATGTGAGATACGAGCTGGTGCTGTCCGAGTAACTTGAATGACCAACATACTTCGACAGATTGCTAGTAGCTGGACACACACATTGACAGATTTCCGCTGTAGTATATTTACCCATCAATATCCGCCCTCGGAGCTTGGGATCTCGACCCAATATATCCGAACCTGCTATCGGCGACGGCGATGAGATCGAAACGGTCCGAACTCCGCATTTCTGTTTGTGAGCGCAGCAAACGAGCGCCTGCCCTCAAATGGGTAGGAACTAGCTACACTTGCGGACGAGATGCGGACAAGAATTGAGTTATCGCCACTTCATTGATCATGTGCATGTCTTCCCTTTGTATAGACATGTGCATTGTCAGTGATGAGATTAGGTCTGTCAGAAACCAATCTGTCAAACTCTGGGTCGTTGCAACCTTGTTCCGCCATGCTTGCCCACACGCCCCATATTTAGGCCTACTTCGACACATTGCTTGTAACCAGACACACACAGCTTTCCGCCGTATATTTACCCAGCAGCATGCCACCCTGGAGAATCTCGACCCAATGTCCGGACCTTCATTCGGCGACTGCGATAAAATCGAAACGGACACCCAGCTATTCATCGACAATAAAGCTGGCCTCATTAACTCGACCTTCAAGTTTGAATGCTTTAATGGGTTCTCCAATCCGTCCGTCCAGAAGGGTCCCGCATTCTCTTTGTGCGGGTTCGGTGACTACCCAAACCTATGCATGGGGGAACAAAGGGCAGCACGCGTGCGGCGGACCAAAATGTCAGTTCATCGACTGGACCAAAGCTAGAGCGCAGGGATGTGCGTCTGCGATCCTGGAGTATGCGCAGGTGCAGCCGGCGGGAGTCGTCGCCCCATGCTGCAACTCGGACGGCTGCTCCACTCCGAGCAACCCACAAACCGCGCCGTATACATGCGACACCTCGCGGACGTTGTATCTCTGTGTAAGCGATGGTGCGGCGGCAGAATGCGTGGACCCGAAGGCGAACATCATCTGTTCAGGAAATTTCTCTGTAGCGGCAGGCCAGCCCAGTGGACGTCTGGCTTGGGAGCATCACAGACGGCTTCCAGTGGAAATGGGAGCCAATCGGGAAGCCATCCGCTCTCTACCTCAGCCATAATCGGGATTTGCGTCGGTGGTGTTTGTTGCTTTTAATTTGCGGAGGAGTTCAAAGAAGAGAAGTAATTCGATGTTACCCCATCAGCCGTACATGTCTCTTATTTTTGACCAGGAACACCAGTGATGGTGCAGCCTGTGCCAGTGCAGCCTGTGCAGGAAGTGGTCACTGTCCAGATGACAGAGTATCATGTACGGGCGCACTCCGGATACTACACATAGCATTGTCCGGTCAAACAGAGGTAGACAGCTTATCTGAAAGCAACATGACGTAACAAGAAGCTGTTCTTGCTGAAATTGAATGTCACAAGCTACCGAGATACCATCGGCACTGAATCTGATGTAGATAACGTTCGTCAAAAATTGTTTCAATTTCGCGGCAATGTGCAGGGCGGGCCCTACTTTGCGTTATATAAAAAGCGAGTGGGTTTGGCCATACTATGGCCATTTGACATTTTCCTTGTGCCTTGATCAGGCTTGTGGGCTTGGCAACGCCAAGCGACAAGCTGGCAAGGTCGCAAGTCGAAATTTGGCCTCCCTTCCTATTCTTTGATCGGATTTAGTAGGAGCACCGATGATAGGATTGGGTGAGTCCCAGTCCTATTCATCTCGTTGATACTCATGCACCACTGCTTCACCCTCAATGCTGCTCTCGAGTCAAAGTGCCATTCTCCCTGGCTCAAGTTCTCTAACATCTCAATGTGTCTTGGATAGCCAGGCTCTGTCAATCCCTGTCAAGACTCACGAGTCAAGACCCCAGGCTCTCCTTCAAATTTCCTCGCAGCTTTCTTCTTCAAGGCTCCAAGCAACCAAATAATCAAGACAGCTTAAACTTCGAGGCATCCCCCAAGCATCCCCTTCAAATTCTGTCTGCACGCGTGCCACACTGCGATATTTCTTGATGAGTTTCCCTTCTTTCTCCGCGTCAAGCTTTGGGGATCCAGGTGATCCTTCTCAGTACTTATCGTCTTATGTATATCGTAGAATGGTGCAATAAATTTTCATTTCACGTACTTTTGGTGGCCAATTGAACACAGAACAAGCAGAACAAACCTGAATAAGCAGCGCGACAACCGGCTCATGTCCTATGTCCGTTGACAGGCAGAAGTTGAGAGGCAGAAGTTTTTTCAAGTATTCAAGTTGCAGAAAAGAGGAAAAAGGAGAGAAAGAGAGAGGTTTGAGCCTATCCAGCATTCATGTAGACAAGAAATCAGAGCTCGGCACTTGCCGTAGTGTGTGTATCGGAATTCACTGGAAATTGAGTATCTTGATTCACAACCGCTCGATTAGGCAAATCAGTGATTTCATGTCCACTACGAAGCTTCGGTTCTGGTCAAAACATTATTTAAAGACGGCAAGCATGGTCTGCAACCGATAAATCCCCAGGTATGGACTCCCTCCGTTATTGATCGCGAGGTTCACAATCATTACAGAAATATTCTGGCAGATGCTTTCTCAACAACATGCTCACGATCACCAGTGGAGTTCGCACTGAAGCCTTGGATGACCCGACTGTGGCCGATGTATTACATATCAGTCGCGAGTTCATGTACGTTGAAAGTTCATCATCATTGTTTTCTTGGCTGATAAATTTATACTGTAGGAACTGTACCGCTCCAGTGTCAAACATGGTAGACTATCTGCCGTTCTTACAATAGCCCAATGTACTCGAGAGGAGTCCGGCTCCGCAATGCCATCGAAGAATATATCTAATGCAATTCTAACATGGCTTTTTGTCCCCCTTCAATGAAGGATAATTTCTCAATTCCTTTCACTGAATCCATCAGCATGGCAAGCACGACTTGATATTAGGGACCCAAACTTGACCCAAACGCTGCGAGCGATCTCTTGTAAGATTTGGCATCTAACACCATTGCCAATTTTCCCTCATACGTTATTTGACCCTTTACAGTTCGGACGAGTCCACATCAAACTCATCACTCTTAAGACAGATGCAGTCAAACCGAAGATCGTTCCGGTTCATTCCAGCAATAAAACCAGACTGTAGTCGCTGGCTTCAATGTGACAGAATAATTCCCACGGTTCAATTAATTTTTTCTACGCTCTCATGCTGCCTGTTTCAAATTGGGTGCGAATCAGAGGATAATTACCGATCTATAGGTCCTCTTTGACCCAAATTGGACAAAATATACTGATATCCAAGACCCATCATTTTTGGATCTTTGATTGAATCGAAATGTCGACACTGTAGTTCATTGGAGTGCAGAGTGACAGTAGCCGGTATTAACAGTGTTGACAATGAACAGTTTCAAGAGCATAAGGAAAGGAGAGAACTTGAAATAAACTAGTAGGCTGGACAGAGTGCAATCTGAAAGCGTACGGTTCGTGATCGCGACTTTATCGCTGGAACCGCCGAGTCATGGGTATGTATGACTGTCTATCAAGACACTTTTTCTGACGAGGAGGTTGCAGCGCGCCGCCGAGGACCTGTGAATTTCTCCTCGTTGTCTCTCCAAGCCCACTGCGCGAAGACAAGGCTTGTAATGACCAATCCGACCTCGAAGCGCGTCTCTTGGTGCGCCATCGTGTAAGCGAACTTGCTACAGTGTATGTACAGCGCATATATTGACGCATATACCTAGAATCTCGGCTACCATGGACCACCTCGGACGTCTCGACCTACCTGCGCAACATCCTTCAATGCATCAATGCAATCACATTCAGCATCGAAGTCAAGCAGCTCGGCGAGGGCGCGGGGCACACGACGCAAGACTGCGCTATACCAGAAGATGTACGTTGCTGAAGGCAGTCCTGGGTCATACGAAACGTGGAAGACTGCGACAGAGTCAAAGGTGAATGCACGTAACCGGCTTGCTGATGTATATTTGGCGGTGAGTGAATTCCCGGCTAATTTTTCACGCTCACAATCTCTGCAGTTTGGTCCCATCGTCTTGTTTGATATGTTCTGGAGCCCAAGGAACATGGAGCCAAATCATCGTCACGGCGATTTCGCTGAAACGCTCAAAGAGCTGATCAAGGCTATTCCCATCGACGACCCAGAGACTCATGTTGGCCCGCTCTCCCGCTATCTCACGTCCACCAAAAGGCCCTCCTCAACCTCCTTCATCTTTTATATCCCTCGCTCGCCGAACATGTCCAGGAGTTTTTTGACAGTACCTCCCAACATTGTTGTAGAGGATTCGACCTAGATTGGTGATTCGATAGCAACTTTGGACTTGTAGCATGTTGTACTTTTATGCAATTGTGAATGAAAGACTTTTATTTTATTTTAAAAATGTATATAGTTACGACATTGGATTTCGAGGCCCAAGCTCGAAATGCATCTACGTCACCATCCCGTGTTGGTTCACAACTGCGTGTGTGGTAATTCCCAAGCGCGTACTGCGATGGAAGTGGATTCCCACCGCTAGCTGTAACGATGTTTGGCATGAGAATAATACTAGTAGGAATACACGCACCGTCAAAAAAAATGCAGAGACCCACGCGATGGTGACGTGCGAAACTAAGTTTGCTACTATATCTCGAATACTGCGAGCCGGTTTCTCGAGCCTTCAGTTTTGTACTCTTTGAAAAAAGGAATAAGTAAATGTAACAGAAGACTCAAAACAACTTACCGCTGAAATTCTTGAGCGGGGATCATCGTAATCACCTTGTTCTTGCTCTAGCTGATCACAAGACCTCAACTGAATCATCCGTGCAGCAGAATGAATAGACAGGCGAAGTAGACCTACTCAAAAACAGCGTCAGCAGACATTTAAAGGACACGAGAAGATCACGTACGAGAGCATGTACACCACTATCCATCCGGTGCACATGAAATCTCTTGAGGATGCACGGCCAGGACTACACACCAAACAACATTAGACAGAATTACTATAGAATAGAATGGGGACATACCATAAATCAAAAAGTAATTCTGCACTGTGCACCTCGGCATATTGCGGAAATCAATGCCCCTGCTATAAAACACGGTGTTCGAGCACTCCAGATACTATATCTTCGTGTCTGGGTCCATCGCATCGAGCATCTTGTTGTACGGCTTCGTGATGTCTGACTCTGAGTCTCTGACTGCACTGGAACAGCGATGTGAGATCCGTGTGTTGACGCCTGCAAAGGACATGATGCGTCGCGTGAGTTCAAGGTCAAAAACAGCAGAGATGTGCAAGCAAAGAAACAGCCTAAGAGGCATTATGCCACCCGCTTCGCACATCTAAAGTCGGACGCACGTCGAGGCGGGTGGCACAACACGTCCTCAGAATTTGAACACAGAAGAGAATAAAAAAAATGTGAGGGAAGCGAAGCTTACCCATGAGTATATGTGATACAAGAAAGAATGGCTTATGAATTGTGTCTTGCTGGAACCAAGGGTCGTGAGCGCGTCGCGAAAGAGTGGTCTTGTAGACCTGTTTGCCAACCGCTTTGCGTGACATCTTTAGTGGTCACAGGTTGAATCTCATCTTCTTTCAAGTTCACCTTTGTTTCAAATATTGCGCTTATCGTGAAGACTAAACATGCTTCCTGTGGATCCACAGGCTGGATTCAATTTTTTCAATGCAACCTGTGGTTCCACAGGCCGCATGGTAGGCGGTGGTTCAAAAATCCACCCTGTAGATCCACAGGCTGGATTCAAAATTTTAAATGCAACCTGTGGAACAACAGGCCGGTTGGTAGTCATGGTTCAAAATCCAAGCGGGTTCGTTTGCGAGTGGTTCGAAAATCCAACCTGTGGTTCCACAGGTTAGTTTTTGGCGAGTGTTCAATCTGAAATTGCCGTGAATGCTTACACACTAATCCAACCGATGGATCCAGGCGAAGGATTTGATTGAGTTGTCACATCGGGACACAGGCTGCTTTTGGGTTGGACTTTCGCTGACGGTAACCGTTGGTCAAAATCCCAGCAGGTTGAATTTGCAAGTGGTTCAAAAATTCAACCTGTACAGGTCAATTCCTTGTGATCTTTAACATATAAAATGCAGCCTGTGGAACCACAGGCCAGTTGGTAGGCATGTTACGAGTGCTTTGAAGATCCAACCTGTGGAACCACAGGTTCGTTTGTTGACAAGTGTTCAATCTGAAATTGCCCTGAATGCTTACACATTAATCCAACCTATGGATCCATGGGAAGGATTTAATTGAGTCGCCACATCTGGACACAGGCCGCTTTTGGGTTGGACTTGGGTTGGACTTGGACTTGGGTTGGACTTTCACTGACGGTAACCATTGGTCAAAAGGTTAAAAAATCCAAGCAGGCTCAATTTGCGAGTGGTTCCAAATCCAACCTGTGGTTCCACAGGTTGGTTTTTGACGAATGTTCAATCTGAAGTTGCCATGAATGCACCCATGGATAAATGTGCCCTGTGCATCCACAGGCTGGATTCCAAATTTTAAATGCAACCTGTGATCCACAGGCTGGTTGGTGTCATGGTTCAATAATCCAACCATGCTTTGCGAGTGGTTCGAGAATCCAACCTGTGGTTCCACAGGTCAGTTCCTTGTAGGTGAGTGGTTGAACTTCAACATATGAAATGCAGCCTGTGGAACCACAGGCCGGTTGGTAGGCATGTTGCGAGTGCTTTGAACATCCAACCTGTGGAACCACAGGTTGGTTTTGGACAAGTGTTCAATTTGAAATTGCTGTGAATGCTGACAGCCTAATCCAACCCATGGATCCACAGGAAGGATTTGATTGACAGTTGGCACATTGCTTTTGGTTGGCTTTCGGGTTTGACGTTTGCTGCCCAAAAAATACTTGGTAAGTTTAACTATCTTGAGTACACTAATCCGACCCATGGATCCATGGGAAGGATTTGGTTGACATATCCGGCTCCTTTTGGGTTCTGTAGGCCAAGAAATAATACTTTACTGTTGTACCCGCTTTGGTGAGTGTTCCAAGTTTGCCAAAGGCACGGCCACGAGCGGAGCGAGTGTGCCGTGCCCGTGCCAGAGGCACGAAGTTTGCGGAGACACTGAATCCAACCTGTGGAACCACAAGTTAGATTTGCAGAGACATTGAATCCGCCCTGTGGAACCACAGGTTAGATTTGCAGAGAGTTGAATTCACACAGAGTCAATTTCCAAGTATTTATCTGAGTCTCCCTCCCTTTTCGTCTTTTTTCCTCTCTTTTGCAACTTGACAAAAACGCGTTTTTTTCCCAGAACCACAGACATAGTACATAAGCCTGTTCAAGGCCAGTTCGGACAAGCGAGATCAATATTTGATTGCCATGCTAGCCGTGGAAACACCTTCCTGATATAGGGGGAGGGAGGTCCTAAACCTTGGCTTAAAACACTTTTTGATTGGATATCCATATTTCGAAGGTTGAGTCCCCCTTAGCATTTCCCCAGAAAGATTCTCCGCGTCTTTACAGGCTGTTGTGGCTGTCATTAGAATTAAATCTGTAGGCGGTGACTCATCAGACAGCCTGATTGCTTGCTGATTGCTTGCTCAATACATGTCGGCCTGAAGGCTTCCGACTCCGGTTAGTGACTTCCACCGCGCCTGCACCTCTTGTCAGCAAGCAGTATCATCTCATTCAGCCAACTTGTGCACCTCTGTCCAGATGTCGAACCGAGACCCCAAATGTTTAGCCGTGGCTCTGGTTTCCAAATCTATGGCGGCAATTTTTACCACGTTCACTCTGGCGACGTGAACCTCCACACTCACCAGCACCTCATGATTCCT
Source organism: Mycena leptocephala (assembly GCA_029378395.1). NCBI lineage: Eukaryota > Fungi > Basidiomycota > Agaricomycetes > Agaricales > Mycenaceae > Mycena > Mycena leptocephala. Next base: position 79,727 of record JARJLF010001334.1, read on the forward strand.
GACCGTACGCTGCGTGAGTCGGTAACTGGGCATTGCTACGCAGCCCAGCGACCCTGAGACTGGAACATGGTTCCGCTGAGGGATACAGCCGTGAATTGTCGGGAGTTGCGAGAAACACCCGACAGATGGTAGGGCGGGCTCCTTATGGTGCGGCCACTTCTCTAGTACCTTTCTTCTTCTCATACCTGCAGATACGGCCTCTCGCCGACACATCTCACCAAAGTCGCCCCTCAGATCATGAAGATCCCCGACTGCCACCTATAGCATCAAACTCGAATGCTATCAGCCCGTTGTCCTCCCGCCGCCCCAGCCTCGATCCCAGTCTGAGGGCATAGCCGAATCCAATCAATCTGCGACTTCCACCCCGACACTTCACCATTCCCACCCACAATATTCTTCGCACGCCGCTCGACCACTGCAGCACACCACTTTCTTTACTCGGCCGAGCCTAGATCGCTCATCCTTCCATCTCGTAGAACCTGCCGGTAGCAGTGGCGATACCAGCTCGGGCCACGACTCGTCCGCACAACACTCTCAAGGGGAACATTCATTACTGCACAGATTGTGAACTACATTCAGTGCCACGGGGAAACAGGGATTAATATCCTCCATCGCGCCGCTGCATTGGAAGCCCTTTACGACTCTGCAGAGAGCTTTCCACAGCCCAAATGTCATCCCGACACCCGCACCGAGATACTTGACAGCCTGTATAGTTGGGCGATTGGCAGCAACACCGCCCCTTCGATATTTTGGCTGTACGGGCCTGCGGGAGCGGGCAAGTCCGCCATCATGCAGACACTGTGTCAGCGATTAACAGATGGCGGTCGCCTCGGAGGAAGTTTCTTTTTCAAGCGGGGCCACTCCACTCGCGGTAACGCAAAAGTGTTATTCGTGACACTTGCCTACCAGCTTGCACTTCACAATTCATTTGGAAGGGCTCAATTTCAGGAGAGGTGACCATTTTAGTGGGAGTGGGACTCGGCTAACCATCGGCTAAGGCCCCGAGTGGGACTCGAGTCTCGGCTAAGTTCGCCAGTGGGACTCGCGTAATCGGCACTCCATCGGCAGCATACATAGTTAAAACTCCGCTCACAGTAAAGCCCCACGCAGTGGGCCCAGCGGCGAGCGTCAGGGGGGTCCACGGGGGTCTCCCCCGTGCTAGATACCCTTCAAAAGCTCTGTACCAGCATAAATAAATAAATACACACTTTAAAAATATTGTACAGCCCCACGCAGTGGGCCTCCGCGGCGAGCGGCAGCTCCACGCAGTGGGCCATAGCGGCGAGCGTTAAGGGGGTCCACGGGGTCTCCCCGTGCCAGAATCAATTAAAAAAGCTCAAAATAAGCAGAAAAAGTGATTGAACTTGATTGAAATCAATAATACATATATATCTATGGCCGTCAGGCAAAAGGAGGGGGGTCTGGGGGGAACATCGTTCCCCTCAGCAATAGATCTAGTTGGATAAGAGTCAGAATGCCTCTATAAATTCCAAACTATGAGAAACGGCAGCTTGTGCCGAGAAATGATGCGACTGATGCGACTGATGCCAATGTCATCAGTAGTGGGACTCGCTTAAATTGGGCGAGTCCCACTCCCACTAAGATGGTATATACTCCAATTTCAGAATGCGTACAAGGTGATCCCTCTGTCACGGGACAATCCATGGAGCTCCAGTTCCAGAAACTCATTGTTCAGCCATGCAAATCACCTCTAAATCCTCGCTGCGGGCCCATTCTTCTCATCGACGGCTTGGACGAGTGCGAATGGGAAAATATACAGCAGGAACTGCTGCGTTTGATTCGCGACGCCGTCCGTGAGAATCCTGGTACGTTCAGGATTCTCATTGCCAGTAGACCGGAACCACACATCCGCGAAATATTCGAGCGCCCATACGTCACCGAGCTGTACCGCAGCCTCAATATCAACCCGGCATTCCTCGATATTGAAACATACCTACGTTCTGAATTCGCGCGCATTCATAGAGATCATGGCACGATGCAGGGGATTCCGACTCCGTGGCCGCCGCGGAGCATTCTCAACATGCTGGTTCAAAAATCCTCTGGCTATTTCATCTACGCGTCCACGGTCATCAAGTTTGTTGATGACAGAGACTTTCGTCCCACAGAGCGTCTGTCAATGGTTGTCGACTGCCAGAACATCTCAAACGAATATGATCGGCCATTTGAGGCTCTGGATCAGTTGTATACCCAGATTCTCCGTGTGGCTCCTGCCCGAACCCGTCTGGTACGCATTTTAAGCGCCATTGCCAGCTTGGAGTTGTCTCCGAATGGCATTGAGCAGCTACTTGAGCTCAATCCAGGTGATGTTGGATTGGCTCTGCGCCGTCTTCACTCTGTTTTGCGGGTGCCATCAGATGATTCGCCAATCTCGGTGTATCATGCATCGTTTCGGGATTTCCTTTCTGATCCAGTGCGGTCAAACGAGTTCTGTGTCGACACTTTAGAGCAACGCAGGCAACTGGCGCGCTCAATTCTGACAGCTCTGTCCTATACATTTGACAATTCAACTGATAGTCGACTCACGTCAAGTTCGAATCATGTTGCTTGGTACGTGTACTTTCACGACTGATTTTTGTGCAAATGTCCAACAAAATGCCTACTCTAGGCGGCTGGTCTGGTCTGGCATCGACTACCTAACTTCTTCCGTGCCACCTGATGATACAGCTATTCTTCCCCTCCTCCGATCTATCAACCCCGAATTTTTATGGCGACCTCGAAATGGTCCAACGATGGAACGAATGATTGATTGGTTGAAAGTAAGTATACCAGTTCGACCTCAGATTCCTCAATGTCAACGACTACTTCCTCCAGAAAATGGAACCAACTGGTGCGGCTGAGGATCTGCTTCATCTCTGGGAAGATTATCAGGTCTTCAATTTGTATAGCGACAACATGTTTGATTGGTATAAGCATACCATAAAGCCGAATGAACTGGAATGCAACGAACTCTTCTTACAGTTTCCTCAGCTGCTGAGAGTTCTCCAGTCGTGTTGGATGTGCTATCTGGTTCTTTCAATCAGCCAGGCTTGTTTGATATCCGCCTTCTGCTGGATATTTCATGGAGCGAGATGCACAGTGCAGTTATTCAGCCACTCAAAGACAATTGTACAAGAATCCCACTACTTCTCCGGTGCTGCTCACATGGTAGCACTATACTGTCAAAGCCATCAAACAACAAGCATAGACCTCGCCCGTGGACGTGTACGGTTGTTGAAAAGGATTGCGGCCAGTGACGTACCTTATCAGCTGTGGTGAGTGGAATGATACATCACCCAGTTGATTATTCATACTCCACAGGCCCGAGGGTATAAACTGGTGTCAACTGGTTAGGGCATGCCCACCTTGTCCAGGACTGCTGCAAGATCTGTGCGACCTTGAACCCTCACTGGCAAGCCTCCAAGCCCATCTCCCGTCTAAATGTATCTATGACCGGCACGATTCGGGACTCTACTATCATGGCTGCGAGTGAGTCACCGTCACACGACTCACAAGCACTGTTGAACAGTACCCCCCTAACATTGTTGTAGAGCCAGATTCGGACCTCGATTGCTGATTCTGTAGCAGATTTGGACTTGTAGCACGTGGTGTACTTTTATGCAATTGTGAATGCAAAGACTTTTATATATTTAAAAAACCTGAGTCAAATGTATAGACATAGTTACGACAGTGGATCTCGAGGACCCTAAGCTCGAAATGCATCTATGTCACCATCCATCGTGTTGGTTCACAATTGTTGTACATGGAGAATCTGATTCCCAAGCGGTACACCGCGATGGAAGTGGATTCCCACCGGTAGCTGTGAACGATGTTTGGCATGAGAATAACACTAGTAGGAATACACGCACCGTCAAAAAAAATGCAGAGACCCCACGCGATGGTGACGTACGAGAACGAGACCTAAGTTTGCTACTCGGAATACCGCGAGCCGGTTTCTCAGCCTCAGTTTCGTATTCTTTGAAAAAAGGAATAAGAAAATGTGACAGAAGACTTAGAACAACTTACCGTTGAGCGGGGATAATTGTAATCACCTTCTTGTTCTTGCTCTCGCTGATCACAAGACCTCAACCGAATTGTCCGTGCAACAGAATGGATAGACCGAGTACCTTGAAAACAGTGTCAGCAGACATTTAAAGGACACGAGAAGATCACGTACGACAGAATGACCGCAAACACGAAATCTCTTGAGGATGTGCCGCCAGGACTACATGCCAAACAAACATTAGTAGAATTGCTATAGAATAGAATGGGGACGTACCATAAATCAAAAAGTAATTCCGCACTGTGCACCTCGGCGTATTGCGGAAATCAATGTCCCTGCTATAAAACACGGTGTTTGAGCACTCCAGATTAGACCTTCGTGTCTGGGTCCATCGCATCGAGCATCTTGTTGTACAGCTTCGTGATGTCTGACTCTGACTGCACTGGAACTGCGACGCGAGATCCGTGTTGACGCCTGCAAGGACATGATGCGTCGCGTGAGTTCAGGGTCAAAAACAGCAAAGATGTGCAGGCAAAGAACAGGCTAAGAGGCATTATGCCACCTGCTTTCGGCACATCCAAAGT
>JARJLF010001335.1:0-84309 GCA_029378395.1 Mycena leptocephala
GCGAGGAGGATTATTTCAGCGTTGCCTCCTACGCGTTCGGCCGCGGCAGTGTCGAGAGCCAAATATCCTCAGATTCTTCCCCCGCGCATCGAAGTTCCGCGCGTCCGTCCCAGATGTGTCCTCCGACGTCCGCCAGAAGGGCGAGCATGACATTTTATAAACTGCAGCCTTGACAACCTCGCCAGGCTGCCCAGCGTTGGCGGCGGCCGCAGCAGCGCTAGCGTTGACGGGTTCGGGTTGGACCCCGACTGGAGCGCGATGCAGGCGGGGATCACGGCGCTTGATATGGGAGACGCCGCGGTGGATGTGCGCGCCTTGCACGACCGGCAGCCGAGTCAGTTGTCGCTCATACTATGGCGGCTGAGCGCGGGGAGCATAACGTACGACCCTGATACATTCAGCGCCGCGGTGCGCAGGTGGGGCGGGGAACAGCACGAGCGGCAGCGGAAGTACTGGACGTTCAGGCGGGATGAGGCGGACAACCGGGATAGAGGCGGCGTGGCGGGCCATGGGGCCAGCAAGCGCCCCAAGTACTCGCTATGGAAGGGTATGGCGCTTAATGCAGAGGAGTTCTGGAAGAGCCCGCTGGTGGGGAACTTTAGGGTACGACGGAGTGCGTGTTTATTCGTCTTCTCTCGCTCTGTGCGTATACATTGACCCCTTCCAGTTGAGCTCTGCCCGCAAAAACCCCAACAGCGCGTCACCATCGACCCCTTCCGCGGGCCCTTCACCTTCGGGCCGAAGCCGCCGCACGACGGCGCGTACACGAGCATCCACAAGCACTCCAGGGTCAGGGCGTTCTCCATCCACCGGCACTACAAGCCCCCGCGTGCGGATGTATTTGGTTCCCGGCAACGGACAACGGGCACCGTGGAGCGGTCGGCGATGATACTGCTTGCACCGCGGCATGTGCAGGTGACGTACACGAGCACGACCACCACCAAGAGGCTGGCTTCGCACGGTCTACTCGACGAGCCGGGGCGCGGGGAGGAGCCAAAGAGACCTGGGAAGGCGCAGGAGAAGGAAAGCACGGCGACCTCAAGCCGCGACTATGAAGCACACCCCTCCGACGAGGGCTTCCGACAATCGAGCCCCCGTGCGCGCCCGACGTTCGCGTCGAATTTACAGAGCCACAGTCGCGGCGGGAACGAGGATTTGGACACGGAGCGCGTGTCGTTGTCCACGACGTCCAGCGAGTCTGTCTCCACCCTGGACGCGAGCTCGATCGAGCAGAAGGTTTTGGCGCAGGAGGCGCAGTACGGCGACGACGGGGACGCTCTGCTGTCCCGTGTGCCGAGACGTGCTCCAGCGCACACGCCTAGCCCCGCTACGCCGTATATCCCGCCGTGGGTGACGCTGCAGAGCCGCGTGAAGCAGGAGGAGAGGAAGCGGAGATACGAAGCGCTGAGCAACTTGTTTGAAGATGTCGGGCTGCTGGGGCCGAAGAAGAGCACGGGTAGGAGCCGCGCGAAGAAGACGCCAGCCGGGGGCATGGGTATTTTCGCGCAGGTGTCGTCGGACGCGCTGTTCATGCTGCTGCCGCTGTGGCCTGGTCCGACGGACCCAGTCTCGGAGCGTAACGCGACGAAGCCTCCACACGAGATCCCGACGGAGCAAAGGCAGTACCTGCTCGTGTCGTACAAGCCCACGGATGAGCGCCCGTCGCCGTCAAAGAAGCACGACGGGAGCGACAGCGGTGGGCACAGAAAGACGGGGAGCTCGCACAGAAGTTTGACCGGCAGCGCGGGGAGGGAATGCGACATCCTGCTCACGTCGTACCACATCAGCGCGCGGCTCCTCTCGCACGCAGACCTACAAGGCTCGGGTGTGCGCGTGCCGGACGAGGGACTCGCGGTGCTTGGTCCCTGGTACGAAGCATGGCTGACCATGCCGCAGATTCCGACGCGCGACTACGGGCTGCTTGTGATTGGGACGTGTGCGTCGCGCGAGGCGGGCATCGAGTTTGACCCCGAGGGCCTTGTCAAGATGGGCTTGTGCATTCCTGTCCCGCCTGACGCCGGTGCGGACGAGCTGCAGGAGGAGCCCGTCGCGGAGCTCACGCCCATTGGGAAGGCCGTGCTGGAGATGGCGTGGATTGGGTGCATGGCCGTGACGAGCTTTGGACCGGCAGGGACGTCTTGAGAAAGGGTCTCCTAGATCCTTGTGAATTTCTGACAATTTCTTCTTTTATTTTCTTACCCTTCAATCTCCATTCAACTTAAGGCTCTTCCCTTTGAGTTCGTTGCTATGCATCCAAGACGAGAAATACTTTAGATGGTATCAATGATCACATCACTTCCCACTTCCGTTGAGCGCTCAACGTTCTAAAATCGCTGAAATCCGTCGTAAAAGCAGCTTGTCAACAAAGTTGCAACATATATTTCTTCTCAAACTAGGTCGTTTTCCGCGGGACGAAAACCCCACGGATTTTGGGTTCATGTGACTCCGATACTGCGTGGTGCGACTGATGGATTTCTGTTACTTATACACTCTTATACATGGGCGCAAACTTGCTCTGGACCTTAGCGAACTCGGAGATTTTCAATCTGATGAACTCACAAGAGCCTCGATTTCATTGCCAAAAACGAGACCGTTTGTGTCACTGTCCCTCGTTTATTTCGACGCTCATGACATTCGCTAAGTACATCTCATTATTCACCTCCCTTGCAATTGGAAAATTCAACAATGTCTTATCACTTTATAACAGGTACGTTCGGTCAAACTCTCCATTCTCAACATCTGCTGACCTTCTTTAACTAAAGACCTTAACCATCAATGACCTTTTGCCAATCTTACGACTCGGTGGCACGCCGTCCAAGCTCCTCGCTTTCAGCTCCACCAGATATTCCGCCCTCCGTCAAGAAGTTCCGTCTCAATCCCGGGCAATTTTCCGGTTGTCGGGACCGAGCCAAGATAAAGCCCAAATCCGATGCTCGCTCTGGCAATAATTAGCGCTGCATTCCCATTCCTATCTTTCGCTGCTCGAAGTCAGCAGCTGCAACAGACGACTTAAATACAACACTTATTTAAGCATACCCGCGGAACCACCGAAATCGAGGCGAACCTGCGAACCTAAATTTGGCGGCGCCACAGGTTCTATGATTTATTTTTAACAGCGGCAGCACGCATTTATCGTGAGTCTCTTATAGTTACTCGTCTATTTTTATGGAAGGTTAATGGCGCATATACCTTCTGTCATCGGCTCGGTTAATTGACGGATGATGTCTTATATATCGACTCTTTGAGATTCTCCGCACTCGCAGAAATAAGCAGCCTCAACTCCGGCCCGAGTATTTAATGCCCTTGCCGTTCTGACGTATGCAGGATCTACCAATAATGAAGTCCTTGTCTGTTCTCGTTGCTGTGACAGCTCTCGCTGCAAAGGTTTCTGCTCATTGTGAATCTCGTCTTCGACCCCAATCACCATCGTATTAACATCTGGATAGATACCTGGCCGCAGCTCATAGTCGGCGGCAAGAATACCAGCTCCTGGCAATACGTTCGGTAGGTCCTGTCTCACACACCACGGCTGCATCTGAGAAATCGCTTTCAGCGAAACGAACAACTGGCAAGACCTGAACCCGGTGAGTATGACGTTGGTTTTCTTTACCGTCTATCCATCTAACGGTGGGAAACAGTTGATGGATGTTAGTAGCACCGACGTGCGATGCTACACATCGGAGGAATCCGGGACGGCGTCGACCATGAGTGTCGCCGCTGGGTCAACGGTTGGATTTACGGTCGACGGCAACCCATCGAATTTGTATCATCCTGGAGTCAGTCTTATTCTTTGCATTGTATTTGAATTGTTGTATCCATTTATGACACCAGGTGTTGAATGTTTACATGGCGAAGGCGCCGGCTGCACAGACGTCGCGAGTTGGGACGGGAAGCGGCTCTGTGTGGTTCAAGGTACGATAGTCACAACAATATATCTTCATAACTCTGGCGCTTATCTTGTTTGCAGATCTACCAAATCTCAGCAGTAACTGACGGTGGAACCACTATCACTTTCCCTGCCACTGGTACGTTCCAGGAATCTCTGGCGCGGCTATCCTCAACCGGAGTCGGGCAGGAATGACCCAGGTGACATTTCCGATTCCCTCTGAGACTCCGTCTGGACAGTACGTCTTCTAACTAATAGTTTGGCCAGCCCGCCAAATATTCTTGCGCGCAGGTACCTCATTCGTATCGAACACATCGCCTTGCACGTCGCCTCCAGTTTCGGTGGGGCTCAAGTACGTGCTAATAATATCTTCTCCATCCTACGCCCTGTGACGCCGTCGATTTAGTTCTACATCGCTTGCGGTCAGGTTGAGGTCTGTCTAAATTTAATTATTTGTGGTACAGATAACCGACTGTATTCTCTCTACAGGTCACCAATGGTTAGCATCTCTCGAAAATAGCCCGAAAATTATCCTCACTACATAACTCAAGGTGGAACTGGAACCCCTGGTCCGCTCGTTGAATTTCCCGGAGAATATACTGTATGCACCATTATCTGCTGTTTTTCAATATTACTGACTGCGCCGTATGTAGGGCAATGTAAGCTCTCAAGGCTAAAGAATCTGTCTCCTGAACTGATTTCCATGTGCCTCGCAGGAGCCCGGTATTCTGTGAGTCTCCTTTTTTTTAGCAGTTCCATTGCGGCTGATCACCAGCGGCTGCTGAATTCCAGCATCGACATCTATTACCCCATTCCTGCGACCTATACGCAGGTCAGTTGAATCGGCATTTAACCTTTGGGATTCCTCTCATATATATCTGATACAGCCTGGTCCTCCCGTGTGGCCGGCATCTGGCTCAGGAGCGGTAAGATATCCATCTCTTCTATGCACTGCATCGTAATTTATCTATCATTCGCAGTCGTCCCCACCGCCAGTCACCACGACCACAGGCGTTCCCACAACGACAAAGGCGACAACTACTTCAACGAAGGCGACTACCACGTCCTCGAGCTCGGGCTCGTCGAGCACCGGTGCTGCCCAGTACGCGCAGTGCGGGGGGCAAGGGTTCCCAGCAACCTCTTGGTACGATTGTTTGAATCCTTTCATTCGGGTTCTGATTTAATCTTGGCTTGTCTACATCAGCGCCTCTCCGTACACTTGCACTGTGGTTAACCGTGAGTGGCGATCCATTGCTCTATGTTTTAGAGGGAGCTGACGGATTGGGGCTGCCCAGAATACTATTCTCAGTGCTTGTGAATAATTTGTCTCAGCTGGCGAGTAACTGTTGTAAGATACTTTGTGGAGTCGCGAGGTTGTACTACCTAGTCGAATCTTTTTTAAGACTCTTGTGCCCACCACCAAGGTTTTAATAATTATACGCAGTCATCAAGTCAATCTTTTGGAATCCTTCCGATATAGTAATGTCAGCAAATAAAGAGCACGAGTGCTATATGGGGACAATTCCAGTCCCGTTCAAAGCGAGTACTTGTGCATTGGAAAAAAATAGACTGGTCAGAAAACGAAAATGAGACAGAGTTGTTTGGGTTCAATGTTCGAAGGCGACTTATGATAATAGTTCAGTTGAGCTTCTGCATACAGTAAACACCGTAGGGCCCAAATTGTGTCACATTGCAAGATCCAAGTAAGTATCCGAGTGGGTAAATTTCAACTCGGATACTTGGATCTTACATTTCAACGAAACATCGAAGACCCGGAGTAACTGAGAAAAAGTCAAATCGTTTGTGAGAGCCAATGAACATTGAACCTCGGAGTCGGCATTGAGCGGCCATCATGTACGGCTTGAAGATCATGATTTTCTGACTCTCCCAACTTCGAACCTTTTCGGCTCATCAATTTTCAATTGGGAACATCTCGCGCTCGGCATTGTGATCTCGCAAGGGGGCCGTCGCCTGAGACTCGCTTCGAACTATGACTACCAGCTTGCCGAACCCATGAATACTAGTACTGCTCCACTGCCAGCTCCGCAGCTCCAGATACTCACTAGTACTTATGCTGGTTTTAACTGCAGTACATCATGATGTAAAGTACATGTACTGTACTATTAAAATCAATTCGTCAGTCACGCGTCACGGGGGTGCTTGACGTGACGAATTTTGGAACCTTGTCACGCATCACGGAGGCTCTTGACGAATATACTTTTCGTCACGGTCGGTTCAAACTTTCGGTTCAGGGCTGCTCTGAGCAGGTTTACTTAGCTGCGGACACTCTCCCTACAATTTTCTCGCCATTTTCAAGGTTTCTTGTTTCATACCTCACAAATATCGTGCTTCAGACCAAATTCACCCCAAGTTTAACGGTGAAAATGGATTTTTTTCCTGTTCAACAACAGATTTGCTCAAATAAATTTCTCAGATGATTCCTAAGTCATCCTAATGGGTATTCTACATGCCTTGCAACCCCTGGAATATTCCTAGTGGTTGACGAAATTTTGGGGGTTGTCACGCAACTGGGGACCCTTTGACGAATTGACGAAATGATATTTCGGGTCACGCGTCACACCCCTTGACGAATTGAATTTAATAGTACAGTATGATTGTCCACTGTCATAAGATGGACATCCTATGTCGGTGTGGTATCACCGGTTCTCGAACGGCACGAGGAGACTCTTCAACGCGACCCCACGAATAGTCAAATGCCTGAAAGAAAAGCATAAAATTAGATGGGTTAAGGATGCGAGAGAACTAGCACGGAAAATTGGTTCACCTCGACATACAAATCGGATTGACTGCAGGTATGCGTCGTGCCAAATGACGAGAGAGATAACGGGGTGCCGGAACCCTGGTGGCAATTCCTATCTCAAATCAATGGAACTAATAAACTCACTTGAAATTAAATGGGACCCCAGATTCATGCAGCCCGAAGGATACAAGAAGCCAGACGACCCGGAGACCTCGCGCATCGATCCCAGGGTCACCACAGGAGGCACCTTGGCGGATGCCTTCCGCATTTTCACGGACGGCTACGCCAATGACACGACAGAAGCCCCCGACATCAACTTCTCAAATGACCCTGCACCCGAGATTGCCGTCTACACAGACGGATCAGCATTGGACAACGAAACCGACAACGTACGAGCAGGTGCGGGGGTCTTTTTCGGGGAAGGAGACAGAAATCTGGCAACACGAGTGCCCAAAATGCTGGGCCCGTCAAATCAGGTTGGTGAAATTCTCGCGATAAAGGAGGCGGTTGAAGCCGCACCGCTGGATGCGCCGCTGAAGATATTCAGTGACTCCAAGTATGCAATAGCTGGACTCACAAAAAACATGCACAAGTAGCGGGATGAAGGCTTCTACACAGTGTCCAATGGTGACCTCTTCGCACTCACGGTTGCGAAAATCCGTGAGAGAAAAGCACCCACGGACTTCGTTTGGGTGAAGGGCCGCTCTGGGGTGGCCGGAAACGAGGCCGCCGATGCTTTGGCGGGAGCGGGAAGTTTGAAACAAAAAGAGGACGACATGAATATTATGGCTTTTGCGTTACTGACTCTCCACCCGGTGTGTAACTTCAAGCCATGACATCTAAAGCATACAAAATCATAAGAAAGCTAAAGATGGATGAGAGCTCATCCCCACTGAAACCTCACTTTTTCCAGAGTGATTGGCCTAAGAGAGTCGGGGTTTTGGTGGGTATCGGCTAATTGCACGTAATGACGGTTGATCGGCGTCTGACTTTCGGGTTAGTTGCCGGGATACCCGAACGCGCAAGGAGCTGAAACCCCACATATCGTGCTACAGGGGCTAGACGCACCTCTTCGAGAGGTTTATTATCCTCATCTGGCCTGGTTCCAAGTCCAAGGCCTCATTCTCGAGTGGGTGGAATTTGACCGACTCTGTCGGCCCGGAAGCTCCGACTTGTAGCCCACGGACTCGTTGGAGGGGAAGGGAGGAAGAACGGCATCGAGCTCTCCTTTCATTGCGAAGCTCAATTTCTCGGAAAGTTATTGAATGCACCTCAAAAAAAAAAAGACGGACATCCCGGCCCGTGCCCAAGTTTCCCCCTGTTGGAGTTTCTGCTTGAAGGAGTTCGATCCTTAAGTTCACGCAATATTCAATTCAACCAATATAAGATTTACACGATGGCGGTGAAGCCGGGGTGGTACAAGCTCATGAGGATTCTCCCTCTGTAGCTACTGTATTTATACTACTCTGTGAGTCTGTTTGAGTCATAAGTAAAATGTTCCATGATATTCCTGAGTCTTCCTATTGAGATTCACGATAGGGCGCTGTTTATAATTCCCAGGACCATTATAAACAGTTTTTAATTCCGGGTTTGTAAACAGGGCGTTTATAAATGTGTTTATAAACACTTAGTGTAAAAGAAGCAAAAACAGTCTTTTTGGATGGGTTTTGGCAGTTTTTCGCCTCAATTTTGCGCCGGGCGAGCGAAGGCAACCCAACTTCCGGACCTGGGTCTTCGTACGGCCTCTGGAAGGCTCAGCAGTTGAACTTAGGTTCAGCGATGCCCAGAATTCAAATCAGTCTAAATCAGTTTGGCCATGTTCTGAATCATCCGAGGAACACCTTCCATACTGAGGTTAGAGGTCATTCTTTGGACATTATTTTCACTAGTGGTCATCCGATTTCTGGTCAATTTTGGGTGAGGTTGGACAGTACCAAGCACTGCCACTGTGAATTAAAAACCGGTACTTTCAGCCCGACCATTTAAAAACAGGTTTATAATCCGCTGTTTATAAACCGGTTTACAAACCGGACTTATAAACAGCGCCCTAAAATTTCACGAGGAGTCTGTTCATGCCCGAGGCATCCCCGAGGCTCGGTCATGTGCCCGAGTGCTCATATCCCAACATCCCTATACTATGATCGCTTATTATACTCTTCTCGGGCGCTGATGGTATTGATCTCCGAACTCGACTCTTTCTGCGACATCCAAGTGACATCCTCATTTTAAACCCTCTGTGGACGTTATTCCGACATGCCTTCCGACTCAGAGCCAATTTCCTCTCTCCCACCTCCAGAATCCGTACTCGTGGAACCTCCGTCGATAGCTGCTTTCTCTGACGCTATTCGCGCAAAGAAGGACTGGTATCACAAGATACTCGATGGAACACGGAATTTGGGCCTCAAATGGGCGGCGGAGGCACATCTCATCGATTCGGATAGTTCTGTGAATACGGAAGTCACTGCCGCGCTCGAGTGAGGCACTTTCTTGGACTAGCAGAGATTCTGATGCCAATCTCTTCTCAAGGGAACTGAAGAACGAAGCGCGGCGTATAAAATTCTTCGACTTTGATATCCGCCTCGAGGATCCTGCTACTTTCAAGGAACCAGATTTGAATCTAGATATGGATTCCCTCGATTCCGATATTCTCGCATCCATAACATATGCTGCTACGTCACCATTCGGCGTACGCGCGCCGCGGAACTTGACTGAAGAAGTCGGGATTTTCATCTCTGATGGCCTGGTTCCAGTTTCGCTCCACCGCAAGGTACGCAAAGACAGTATCCAGTTGATTTATCTTTGATTTATTTTTTGCGGTAGCTTGTGTCCCACCTCGATGCCCTTGCGAGGAGAGAGCCTCTTGACCTCCATCCTGGGAGTCAAGGAAAGGTATTGAGAAACATTTCCTTAAGTAAAACGAAATTTCAAATATCTGTTTTAGGTCCAAGATCTCATTCATCCGTCATTGTGTATGTCTTTTAATTGACCAATTTATCGCCTGAACCTCACTTCTAAAAGATCCGCTTGTACTTGGCGAAAGTGTACTGGATGACCCCTCAAAGTCTGAAGCTCTTCCTCCGTTATTCTCAACCGAGGTCTCCTTCGGGTCTATATCTACCACCGGCATGTCATCTCGATATGCGTGGATTCCGTCCATTTTCAATGTCTCAGAAGACGGAAGGGATGTTCACATCGAATCAGATATCAACGGCCTCGGACCTCGAGAGCATTTCCCTCGATTATACCGCCTCATCGAGAAGGTTTTTCTTTTGACTCTCCCTCATTTTCAACAAACACTCGAGTTTGAGTACGAGCACGACGATTCACCGGCCGGCGAGTAACTTCTTTTGCCGCAATGCGAAAATTCTTTAATTTTACGCTCTCTTGGAACCACAGTCGGGAGATGGAAAGAGAGATGGCTGTTCCGAACCGAATTTGAGGGCAAGTTGAAACGGTCAGTATGGGAAAAATATGTCAAAGATAAAGCTGCGGAGGCGGCTGTTGAGAAGGCCCAGGTTGAAGAGGATTGCCTCAAAGATACAGAGATCGATCAAACGGATAGAACTCAGTTTGAGTCGAATACCACAGTTGATCCTTTTCATTCGAAGGACGACCACTCAAAGTAATCGTCAAGGTATGAAAACAACATATTCCTGCAGATCTCTCTGATTTTCGCCCATCCATTCAGGCCGCAAACTATCGGCTCAAACCTGGAGAAACATATGAAGGCACTTGGCACATGGAAGGAATGGTATGAGCCGCTTTTTACTTCATTCACTGCGCTAAATTCCCTCTATAGCCTCACGAAAGAATTGTCGCTTCGGCTCTTTACTATTACGAGACAGACCCGGCCATTGTCGACCAGGGACTGAACTTCCGGAAAGCAAGAGATCACGGCGTTGATTTCCCTTCAATCGAAGAGTACAACCGCGAGGTATATATGAGTAAATCATCTTTTGACTTACTGGTACTAATTACAGTGAGTAGGATTTCGACGTTAGTTTCGGTCCCGAAGACAATGAATCTGAAGATCTCGAGAAGAATTCAGGTGAAAACTCCGACGGCAAGTCGGACTGTACCTCCGACTACCCTAGCGATTACTCGGACACCGAGTGGTTGGAACGATTTATAAATTTGGGAACTGTGCCTACCACAAACTTCAACACGTCTACAATCCGCGAAACATCCAGCACCGGACGTATCTTGTCTTTCCCTAATTGGATCCAGGTAGGACATGGGTAATCGTCCGATACGTGCTACTGAAATCGCGGGACAGCACCAAGTCGGGAAGCTCTCTGTAGCTGAAAATACACCGGACGACCACATCGCAAAACGGAAAATTGTTCGTCATTTTCTCTCCTTTCCAATGTATGTAATCGATTCAGCTCGGATATTCTCTTGCAGCTATGTTTTTTCCTCGTGGACGATGACAACGAATTGGAAGACATAGAATATCACGGATTCACGTTTTACGGACTCACCAATCAAGTTCTGACCTCGTCTGATGTGCCTTCTCAGGCACGCATGTCGAATTTCAGAACGTTGCGCTTCCTGCTCCCGTTCATTTGCCGACGTCTTACCGGGCAAAATCTGCCACAAGAGCTGGTAGACAACATTTTACGATCCACACATTGGGGTTTCTCGAGGGAAGAGGCGGAGCATCATCGTCGGAGCCTGATGAAGGACCGCGTGATAGCTACTGAAGCAGGTTTAAGTGGAAGCGGCTTTTCCCTCTGCGAGCACTGATGCCGCCAACAAGACCCTCAGGCATGTGTGGACCAAACAAAAAAAGCTTCTTGGTTGTCTTGATTTGGCGTCATATAGGAAACTTCGGTTTGTACGAAAAGTTTGGAAAAAAAATAGATAGGAAAAAATAGATTCGTACCGCTCAGCGATTCAGTTAAATATCCACCCGCACTGTCGGGATTTTGGCATTCACTATAACGACACAGCACAGCACGTCCGCTTTCCCTGCCTTCTCCCCATTACGTGAATGGGAACTCGGTTTGGGCATAGACTAAGTTAGTCGGACGGGGCGAGTCGCCGTCTTCACGGACTTATTTCTATACGTAGCTATTCCGGGACATGTCACCGTATGATTTTTCCTTAGCTTACGTGTGCGATGTACCCCTCCCGGGTGCTACTATATTTAGGGAGCAGACGACGCGACACCAGAGATAAGGAAGGGGATCCGCGGAGACGAGCGAAGGGAGGCCCAGTAATCGGGGCCGAGGACTAAACTCGATTGTTCAGTCTGCCCAAATGCAAATGCAACCTGGATAAATCATGTCATATTTACTTTCTGTAGTGGAATTGCAATTGCAGTCCATGATCCGATTCCAGTCTGCGCGCGTTCCCAGCTGAGGAAGTGTGTATCAGCCGGATCCGCGGGAAGATAGCTTGAAACAAAGTAAGAGTCTAGGCTAGGCTGCTATCCGTCGCCGACTAGAATAGCAGCGGTGGTAACATTCTCGTGCACACCCATAGTTAGTCTGCCCGGAAACTCGGACTCCGCCATCGTGGAGTGGCTGCCACGTCAAACTTTCAAGCCTGTTTTTTTGCTGCTAGCTATGTACGGCTGTCTGAAGTCCTGGTCGACAAGGCCTAGTCTACTGGGTGGAAAATGAAAGGAGGCTCGGATCTCGGCCCAATAAATAATCAAAAAATTGGCGAAGCATGCACGAGTGAACGATCAGGTCGGGTTGAACATGCCGATCGGCACTGTGATTGTGAGATACCGTGCCTCGGCACGCTATAAACCACTGATCTAAACACATGTACACACAACCCAAACTGAGGCATTCCACCCAATTTTATTGCCAGTCCTCGTCTGAAATATGGCCAATCTCCTTTCTATATATTTAAAAAAGAATTGGTGCCTAGAATATTCCTAGTCTGTAGTTAACCGCGCCACATGTATCGGTGGCCTGCTTATTACAAATCATCGGAGTTTGAAATTTTGTCATCCCTGTTTAGCACTTCCAGGACTCCCACCTTCAAACTTCCAGAGAGAAAGGGTATTTAAATGCATGTCTGACACCAAAATATCTCCTCAAATTTTATGCTTCCACTTCCATGCTCGCGGAATAAAAAAGCAGATTATGTCAGGATTTGTCATCCGTGAGCCATCAAAGTTTGAATCCCTAGTTCTTCAACTCTGCCGCCGCGAGTTGGGGGAAGATATTGTTCATTTTATGCTGGTACATACCTCACATTTGTGAAAAACACATTCTGGAATGCATACCAGCATCCAACTTATTTTTATGATTTGTAATAAGCAGGCCAGCGATCATTCGATCGACCTTATCAACAGACTACAACATGCGAGGCACGAGCACGAATATTGTTGTAGCGTCTGTCTACGAGAGACTAGAATATTCCGCAAGTAAGGAACAACGCGCGCCCGCGGACCATGACGCGCAACGGAGATGAATGGAGAATGATCTGGGCAAGACCAGCTCTATTCACACCGGCAATCCCCAAGTTTCGGGCAGCCAAAAATTGAATATAGAACGTTGGATTTCGCATTACGAATCAAAACGAGTATCAGTTCACGTTCCGTTCGCGCCGAAATGCCTCGGGGTTGCCATATATGGCAACACCGGGGCATTTCGACAGGAAGGAAACGCGAGTTGATACTCAATTTTAATTTAAACCAGTGGAAGAGTTACATCCGGGCCTGTCCTGACTCCCCAGGTCGTAGTGTGCCACCAATGTTCGGTGAGCGGTCTCTATTTGCTCCGTGTTCAAATCTACTATTGGCTTGCAGGCTGTGGAATCGAGATATGATGGTTGTGGAACCGAGAAATAAGAATGGACTAATTACTTATGTACTAGTAGATGTATGGGTGCACACTGCGCAGCATTGCGTCTGCCGAAATAAGATAACTGAGTAATGGAATGACCATCTTCATCACATCAGTATTGCGTCCGAGACTGCTTCTGAAATAATCGCATTCGAACAGCCAGACCTAATCTGGAAATTTCCCGGCTCCGCGGACCGGCCTAGCCGATTTTTTCAACTGAATTTCCACATGCTGTTTGCATGCTGTCTTTTCGGGGCTCGGGGCCTCATCTTCGCTTGGGATCGCTTCGCCTGTGACACTTCGTGGGTCCAGAATACGTCTCATCCGAACGGACGAATAGAAGAATGTCGACAAAATGTCAAGGTTAGTCGTTTGCAGGTTGGGGCAGCTAGGCCATTTGCTCTCATCACGGAGTGGGCGGATACGAAAATACCTACCCAGGTTAGTGACTTGCAGGTCGGGGAGAACTGAGCTACTTGCTGATCGGCTTCATGATGGACACTAGTTGGCGGGGTTGTCCAGCGTCGACCGTATAAAAGGAGGAGTGTGAAGCCGTCTAGTAAGTATTGAACACTACTTCTGTTCATTTTTGACCCATGTATTCTCTGCTCTTCCTCGGCGCTCTACTCCCATTCCTCGTCTTTGCGTCCCCGCCCGCAGCTGGTTTGGGACACTCCACAAACCATAAGGAACCCAGCGCCGTTGTGACCCCGAAACGTAATCCCAAGGACGATCCGGCCGACTTGGCTCACCTCAAGGCCCAGACATTCGGGAACATGTACTACGAAGGGAATGGCGGTAAATGACCAACACATTTTTTTTCATAAATCTACTCTAACATCCCGTGAATCCACAGCGGTGACCGAACTGCACATCCCAGTTACCGTCTACCCCATTGTCTCCCTCGACAAATCGGATCTCGTGTCCACCACTTGCAACTATGCAAGTACGAGCATGATGGTGTCGTTCAAGGATGACGAATCATGGGCAGTCGCCTCGACTGACTGGGTTAAACATCCTAAGGGATTCTACTTGGTCTCCTATGTGGCCGGGTGCGGCCGAGGTCTCGACACCCTGGAGCGCAGTTTCCATTTCGTTTCGTCGATGGAGTTACGGCACAACGACCGAAAGATTGTCTGTGCCATCTCCCCGGTCGAATTTAAGGATGTAGTGCACCCGGATCACGACTTCGAAGTTCAGGCAGGGACATTCAGCCGACCCTCCATTAAGAACAGACGTTTGTGGGATAGCAGTCCACCGAATAAACGCCAATTTCAGGACGATCCCGCACGAGACCCGGCGTTCAGACAGGCAAGCCCTAGCCTGCCCTATTTCTTCCCGTATCATTATCGATATTGATGGAACATTCATTTCAATCCCAGGATGCGAAAAATGCTGCTGAAGAAATTCAAAAATTCTGTTCGTATCCAGTAGTAGTATCATGCTCCATGATTTAACCATCCCCACAGTCAAAGAGGCCTCTGGTCCAATCAAATTTGATTCGTCAAAGAACTACGGCAAGAAATATAAGATATTGGACGCCCAAGTGAGCAAGGACACGAAAAAAAAGGGGACAATAGGGATCGACGAGCTGGGGGTATATTGTGATGAGTGTTTTACCCAAGGAAGGTTCGACTACAAGGTTAACGCCAAGATTTCGATATCGCGTGGGAAAATTAGCTTTGGGGAAGTAGTCACCGAGGGCAATGTCGTTGCGCAGGTGCATTTTAAAATCAGTGGACAAAGTGAGACTTGTGTTGTGGGTTTCCCTCGCAATATAACTGACTCCTCCACAGTTGGAATTTCCAAATCGCCAGAAATAACCAAAGATATCCCAACACCAGTGTCTATCGTCATTCCTAAGGTGGTGACAATCGGCGCGGTGGTCACTTTGACCGCTGGAATCGAATTCAAGGCTGTGGTGAAAGGCTCGCTCAGCCTCGGATACCGATGTGTATTGAAAGGAGTCAACACCAATAACGATGCCTCAGACGTGAGCCCCAGCAAGCCCACAAGATCGTCTGGGACACCTGCGTGCACGCGCACGGTCGACGCTGCACTGGAGGACCTCTCGGTCAGCGTAACCCCATATCTCTCGGTCGGAGTGGCATTTAAAATCCAAATTGCCGACTCGGACAAATTCAAGGCCCAAGTCGCGTTCATTTTCAAGCTTGGAATTGAACTGTCATTGAGTGTGCAAAAAAATTGTAGACCAAAGAAGCTGGCAGCCCCGGACTTGAAATTAGGCGCCGCTTTGATCGTTCAACTTTATGTGGAGGCAAAAGCCGGTTCAAAAGCTGCGGATTATAAATTCATAAACAAGAAATGTTTCCAGGTCGATAACTGTGTCGGCACTGTCGCGTGAGAGTTTTCACAATACTGTGGAATTGCAAATCACTTACCCACCGGTTGCGATATTATAGCGATCCTGCGGCGCCGATATGTGTAGACGCTGTCACTCCCGCAGATGTCGTATCCTCACGACGGGCTGTGCAGAATACGGGACTTAATGTTCGAGTTATCCGCCAGGCAGACGAAGGCATGACTGATACCACCACTCCCGAAAATCCCCCCAGAACCTCGCCTGCGAAGCCGTCCCCAGCTGCTGGAACTGACGCCGAGGGCAGCGCTTCTCCGGACGGAGAACAATCATCCAATGGACAGGGAGACATGACCGATTCGAGCAACTCCGAGTCGACGGAGTCCGCCAACACCACTGGAGTCCTTGCATCGATCGTATGGCCCGCGTCTACAGACAATCAGGACACGGAGTTGGTGGTTGGTATTTCTGAGGACGGGGTGCTCGTGTTTGTACCCCCCCGGGCCGACGGTCAACAGAACCTGCGCACCGATGATGCGCTCGAGTTCGTGTTTCTCTCAGCAGACGGGACGCAGCAGATGGGCGGGGGTCTTGCGGCACAAGCCGAGGGGGTGGGCCAGGTGCACATGGTTCCGTTTGGGAGCATCCCAGTCGGGAAGGGCGAAGAACTGTGAGTTTCGTTCCTTCGTGATCGCAAATGTGCACCCAGGTCCCTGGCTGATTTGTGCTGCAGCGCGTTCACGACGTTAATGCTTGACGAAGAGGAAACGATGTACATTATCTCGGATGTGACCAGTGGTGAGCCTGAGTACTTCAAAACCTTTGCGTGTCCGCAATCGAAGGCGCAGTGGGGGCTGTATGTTGCGGCCCAAAACAAGACCCTTGACGACGTGAAGGGGTTCACACAGGTGGACGGGTGCGTTGAGGCGGCTTTGGAGAGAGGGGATGATTGAGATAGTCCAAAGATAATCCGTCCCATTTGTGAAGGCCTTTGTCGTGTCATTTTACTTAAGCTGAGGTCAGCTACGACCTGAGTTGCCTGTCTGCCCTCTTGTCTTTCATTTCTTCGTTGCTGTTACATTACGAGTTTTTGAATGGAATTTTAATACTTACATGGAAAATTGAAATAAGAGCCCCGCACAAGTCTTCCGCAAATCGATTCGCGTGGGTGGGCGGCGAGTCTAAATGCGATGGGTCCCACGACGAAAAGAATCGGATTCTCGGAGATGGTGGCAGAAATGAGAACGACCCTTATGCCGTAAACCTTGTCTGCTCACATCACGTGAGCTACGCCTCTCCCTCTCTCCTCTTTTGCTTGCTACTCGTACTAAGCCCAAAACAAAATGCGATTCCGGACGCTTCCGCAATGCGTCGACCGAGAGCGACCGCGCGTGGGAGCGCGACTTTGCGGAGCCAGGGATGCCGTTTGCGGAGCAGGGGAGTCACGCCCGCGTCGATGATGCCTTCGACGCGGCATCTGTGGGTGGTGCTCTTGGGAATGATAATGCAGGAAATGCAAGCGGAGGAGGAGGGGCGGGTGCAAGCGGAAGCAATGCAAACAACAGCGCGAGTGGAAGCAACAGTAACACGAAAGAGAGCACTGGCATGTTCCCGCCGCCTGCGGGGCCGTGGAGTCGGAAGCATTGAATGCGCCGAGTTCGCCGAGTGGTGAGTTTCTTGGTGTTTTTCTTCTTTTTCTTTTGCAACGCTTGCTTATAATAATAAAATAAATTTAGAGAGTGGTTTTGGGCGCTGCGTTGGAGAAAGAAGGAATGATGACGCTGGTGATTTTTTTTCTCTTGGCTCTCGTGTACACCTCCTTCTTCCCGTCGTCTCTACTCTGACGCTTGCCCTCTTTCGTGCTACCAATTAGCCGCAAACGAAACTAACTCGCCTTTCCCTTCGCCATCCTGCCCTCCGCTCCTTCGCCCAATCTAAATCCCTTCTCTCCCTGCTTCCATTCTCCCAAAAACCTGCTAACGCCCCCACCCCTCTGGTTCGCCTTCACTCCTACCCCACTTACATACCGCTCCTCTCACTATAAAACTTGCTAACGTTGCCCTCCCAGGCTTCTCCGCCGTCTCAGGCTTCTCGCGCGCCTACGGCCATAGCCCCTCTCCGATCCCTCCCCGCGATCCGCACCCTGCCGTCTGCCAGTGCCGGCTGGGCCGGGCGCTACGAGGAACGAATGCGGAGCCGGGATCGCCACGACGAGCGCAGCCGCAGCAACTCAAAACACCACCCGTTACGCCGACGAGCGCGGTGCGGGTACACGTCGGTACACCGGCGAACGCGGGCGATACAGGTACGAGGAGCGGCGGCACACAGACGGCGCGCGGCTTTATGCAGCAAGACGAGTCTGGGTGTCACGTCGCGTCTCTGCGCGCTTGTCCATGCCTCCTTTCATGCCCGCTAAGGCCGTCCACGGACACGGTTCACCGCACGCCTGGTTGGTCCTGGTATAGCCGGTGCTGTGTTTTCTCACCCCGCTTCCCGCGGCTTGCGTACCTGTGCGGTTTCTTTCATCTCGGCGCATGCACGTTTGTCCATTTATTTTATTTTCTCCTCATTTTTGGTTTTGTTTCTTGGGGGTGCTGTAGGTGGTCTACCGGCCTCTCCTGCCGGTAGACGCTGCGCCAGGGCCGGGGTCAGTTGTGGCTTGATTGGCCAGTTCAACATCCTTTAAAAACCCAGTCACGACTCACGAGCGAATAAAACCCCCATTTAGACCTTGCGTTCTTGGTGTTCATCGACTGCGGTGCCCGAAGGTCAAGGGAATCCGTGCAATTCCAGGAGATTCTGAATCTGCCGAGGCGCTAACAAGGCGCTCATTGTCTTTCTTCGATCGAAGAATCAAAACAGATTTAGACATTCTAGCCAAATGCTATCTTCAGTCAAAATGCAACCATATATGCAAGAAGGAATACCTTCTTCTCCTCCCTCAAGTTGTTTTTTCCTCGCTTTCTGATAGCGCGCATAGCGCTGTGGACCAAAAGAGACTTCGACAGTACATCATCTTTAGGATCTACGCTATGCGCGCCTATGGCAGGCTTCTAGCCATATCCGCTGCCTAAAATTTCTCGGAGTTGGCTTCTTGTGGCTAGGATCCAGGGTATGATGCTTCAAGTTCAATCCGCTGACATCGGAGTATGGAAGTCCGAATGAGTCTCAGGTCGTTATCAGGCGCTCATCGATCAGACGGTAGACCTCAAGATGTGCCTTTGCTGCCTAAAATTTCTCAGAGTTGGCTTGTAACCGGTATGGCGCTTCGGCTCAATCCGCTGGCATGGAGTATGGAAGTCCGAATGAGTCTTACCTGGCCGTTATCAGGCGCTCATCGGTCGGATGGTAAACCTCAGGATGTGCCTTCACCTCGAGTTTCTCCGTTGCCCGCGCAAGAATCGCATGTTGAAGGGAAAAATGATAAGATACATGTACATACATCTCTGGTATAAAACCCGGACGCTGTGTCAGGACTAAAGTTGTGATTCACTTGAACGCACACTGGTTGCATTGTCCTCACTGCCCACCAACATGTCCAACCAGTACAGCGTACGTGCTTCGGCCAAGCCATGCTACTGTTTGTTGAGGCATCGGGTCATAGATGCAAGCTACCAGCATGGACCAATACCAGCGACAGGTGATGGCATTGAAGGCGAACCGTGAAGCAGCCGAGAGGGAATACCAACGGCTCTGGAACGCCCCCGACCCGCAAGTAAGACTCGCCTCCACCAGAGAGCTCATTCGCACGATGAATATGTGAGTCGACTCCTCCGTACAGTTTGTACGAATGCGCATATCTCATTCCTCCCCAGTGAGGTGACCTACCGCGAAGGGGGCTGGCCTTCGTGGACTGGTGCGCGGCAGGACGCGGGCCACATTGGCTTCATCGTAACTCTTCGGGGAAAAATTGCGGCACTCGAGTGGGAGGAAGCGAATATAATGCAATCCGCGGGGGTATGCAACGTTCAGGCCCCCATGCGTTACTAGTAGTTGCACATTGCCAGAGCTGTAAATATGGATAAATGTGGAAGTCTGACTCGGAGTTTTGGAGTTGGTCAGCAAATCAAGACATAAAGACTCAGCAACTGGGGCCACCAAGCGTAAGAATACAGTTGCGCGCAAGTTGCCGGCTGGATTCATTGTGCCTGTCAACTTGCCAGTCAAAGTTTCAACTTGTCGCGCTGTCTCGGCAGAACCCGGCTACGTTGATGTCAGCCTCGGCTATCTCCGCAGACGAAGTCGCCTTACTTGTCCGTTTTCCGCGCCCGCAACGTCGACGTCCTCTCGCTAGGCGTATCAATGCTTTTTGACGAAGGCGTGGACAGTGCGCACGAGGCACCCACAACCGCGTCCTTCAAGTCGTCCTTCAATGACCAGGCCATCCGCTCCCTCATCACGGCGAGCAACCAGCACGCCGCCAACTGCTCCTCCATCGGGGCGACCCTCAATGCCGTCCCGCGAGCGAGAAACATCGATGACAACCACCCGGCGTCCCGGCCAATGTTGTTGTTACCATACCACTCCTCTCGATTGTATCAACACCACGACTCGATTTCTCCTTCGTCTCCTAGGCCCCCGACCGATTATCGACGTCGCGCTGTCCGTTCTCTGCCCACCAGCTAGCTACATCTATCTATCCACACCGTCTCGTACCTCTTGTTGGGTCTGCATCTGTATCCATTCAATCCAATCTAATTCAATCCTCCTTTTTCAATCCAATTCAGGATAATATGTTCTATGACTTTTTTATGGATTCATCTTCGACTCCACCATTGCACGGTGGTGCGAGGACTTTCTGGCCACCTATTTGGCTACTGTGTATCGTCGGACTATTATGCTACTTGTCCGCAGAGGTGTAGTAGGAGTTGGGAAGCGCGATGTGTTTGCCATCTGTGTTATAACTTTTTGACAGCCTCAAAAGAGTCGGGAGTTCATGCATGTTCATGAGGCAAACACCGCTCCAAATCGCGCTAGTTGTGGCATCTAGAAGTGCTGAAAATAATCACGAAAACCTAATAAAAAAAGCAGAGCAGTTTGTGGCATGCGGATGCAGGGAGTCGAACCCCGATGGCTGCTTACTCTTCCCAGTAATCATCGTAACAGTAAAGGCAACGGTGCACCATGCACTAGATCCGCTTTCTGCCCTAGTTCGTTCTCTTTGTGAGTGAGAAGAAAATTTTGGATTTAAACTGTAGCACAAAAAACACATGCAGATGTGGGGAGTCAAACCCCGAGAGCTGCTTTATTGTACAAAATGTGAGACAAAGGGCAGCGGTGCACCATGCATCATGCTCGCTTCCTGTCCTGGTTCATTCTTTGTGTTAGTGAGACTAAAAATTGGGTTCGAACCGCAAGTGACCAAAAAGAACCAAAGCTGAAAAGCATGCAGACGCAGGGAGCCGAACCCCGGCAGCTGCTTTACTCTTCTAGGAGGTTGTCGCAATAAAGGCAGCAGTACTCCGTGCACCACATCTGCTTCTTGGACTCGTTCCTGCTCTGCGTGAGCGAGGAAAAAAAATAATTTAGAGCTGCGAGTGACCAAAAATAACCAAAGCTGAAAAGGATGCGGACACGAAGAGTCGAACTCCGAGAGCTGCCTTACTAGTCGTACAATGTATGCAATGCAGCGGTGCACCGTGCATCACGTCTGCTCCCTATCCTTGTTCATTCCCTGCGTGATTGAGACTCAAAAACTGAATTCGATGTAAGAAAGAAAAAACAAAACAAAACAAAAAAGGTCGATATGGAAGCGATGCGGACGCGGGGAGTCGAACCCCGGCAGTTGCTTACTCTTTCGAATGCATCAGAGTAAAGGCAGCGGTGCACCACGCACCACATCCACTTCTTACACTGGTTCCTCCTCTAGGCTCTGTGTGAGTGAGAGCGAGACAAAAAAAAAAAAAATAGAGCTGCGAGTGATAAAAAAGAACCAACGCTGAGGGGAATGCGGACGCGGAGAGTCGAACCCCGGGAGCTGCTTAATCTTTCCGACTCTATAAATAATGAAGGCAGCAGTGCACCGTGCACCACATCCGCTTTCTACCTTCCTCCTGAAATTTTATAAGTGAGGTGAAAAATTCGATGCAAGAAAGGGGGAAAAAATGCTTGGACGTAAGCCAGTGCGGACACAAAGAGTCGAACCCCGATAACTGCCTTCATAGACACCTACGACATACATGGAATGCAGAAGTACACCATACACCATATCTGCTTCATACTGTGTGAGTGAGACTAAAAAAAAAGTTTAGTGCTGCGAGTGACCAAAAAGAAGAGAATATGGCTGAAATATGCGGACGAGGGGAGTCAAATCCCGAGAGCTACATCTGGTTCCTACCCCAGTTCAACTCCTAATACTAATATGAGAGGTCAAAGAATAGATTCAAACCGTGAGTGACCAAAAAAATTACAAATGAAGAAGAAACCCAAGGAGTCGAACCCTGACAGCTGCCTCACCAATTTATCTGGGATTTGTACATGCAATACAGCGGTGCACCGTGCACCATGTCCGCTTTCTTCCCTTGTTCAATTCTGATGTGAGCAAGAAAGAAAATGGATGGGAAATGTAAAACCTCACAAAAATCGCTGAAGACTCGGCCCATGCAGACACGGGGAGTCGAACCCTGAGAGCTGCTTCACGAACTTTTGTATGTGTTGTAATGCAATACAGTGGTGCACCATGCACTACATCCACTTTCCATCCCTCCTCCTGAAAATCTATAAGTGAGGTGAAAACGGATTCAAACTGCAAGCCACCAAAAAGAATGACAGAAAACTAACATATGCAGATGCAGGGAGTCGAGCTCCGGCAGCTGCTTCGCTGACGAAAAGATCATATAATAGAGAGCAGTCATACGCCGTGCACCAGATCCGCTTTCTACCCTAGTTCGTTCTCTTTGTGAGTGAGAAGAAAGTTTTGGATTTAAACTGTGTGTGTGTGAGAGAGAGAGAGAGAAAAGGGACAAGAGAAGAACGTGGTGGGGAGTTGAACTCCGATAACTGCTTCAAATTTCCGGGACTGTTCATTGCCAACCCACAAAGGGCAGACGTGCACTGTGCACCACGTCTGCTCTCCCTCTGCCCGTTCATTCCTCTTCTCTGAGTGAGACAAAAAAAAATCAGATTCAAACCAAGGAACAAAAGAAAAAAATGTGAACAGAAAGCCAAAAATGAAAAATAAAATAAAGAAACAAAAAGAACGGGGTTTACACCTCATGCGGACATGGCGGTCGAACCCCGAGAGCTGCTTTACGATGGAAAGATCGTTGCATGAAGGGCAGCGGTACCACATCCACTTCTCCCAATAAGTGAGAGTGAGGATCCAAACATTTGAGAAAAAATTAACAAAGACAAAGGTCAATGCGGACGTGGGGAGTCGAACCCCGATGGCTGCATCACTATGTTTCCGTTGTTGCATGGAGGGCAGTGGTGCACCGTGCACCATGTCCACTTTCTAGCCCAGTTCCTTCGCTGTATGAGAGAGACAAAAAAAAATGGATTAGCGCAAATGCCCCAAAAGAATGACAGAAAACTAACATATGCGGACGTGGGGAGTCGAACCCCGGAGCTGCTTCAACTTACGTCATGTAATGTAGGCTCGAATCCAGTGGTAACTATTTTGCATTGCTAATTCAAACTCAGATCGACCTGTCTATCGACAGGCTTGCCTCATAGACAGACCAGTCACTGGTCTACATGTAATGCAGCGGTGCACTGTGCACCAGGTCCCATTCTTTGCCCTGCTCTTATCGAATTGTTTTTGGACTCCATTTGCCGACGTCTTACCGGGCAAAATCTGCCACCGGAGCTGGTAGACAATATTTTACGATCCACACATTGGGGTTTCTCAAGGGAAGAGGCCGAGCACCATCGTCGGAGCCTGATGAAGGACCGCGTGATAGCTACTGAAGCAGGTTCAAGTGGAAGCGGCTTTTCCCTCTGCGAGCACTGATGTCGTCAGAAAGTCGCTCCCGAAAAAAAGATCCCTGGGTTGTCTTGAGCGTGTTGTCTTCCTCTTCTGCAGCCCGATCGGTAACCCTAGACTACTTAGTACAATTTGTTCGTTGTGTCGTGGAATATAATATGGTATTACAAGCGCTGGGAAATTTAATACCTCAAGGAGTCATGCAAAGAACTTAGCGGCCGTAAACGAGGTTACTATAATGGGTCCTGACTCCTGAGGAAGTATTTGAAATGGAAATATAGAAACTTGCTATCTCGTTCTCGTGAGGTGCCCTCCAAGAGGCTCGGGCCAAGCATATATGTACATTTTGGGTTAATACTTTAGGGCTTTGTCGCGGTTCAGTTATTACGGAGGGAGTTTTTTTTTTCAAGCACCTTGACGTAACATCACGTTGGATTCTGAACTGCCATCACATCATTTGATTGACAACGTGAAAGTTCTTTTCGCCTTCCTTCGTTCGTCGAGCCGGGCAGCGGCACCGCTTGGAATCTCGTGCGATGCCGCCGCAGCACTAAGTATAGGTCCACCGATGTTGCTGCTGAGATTGGTTGTGTCCGTGGAAGTACATACTGGTACTACTGGATCGTTCAAGGCAACGGGTCCAGGAGCAATTCCGCACTCGTGCGATTCTCAAATATTGAAGCTCAGACCGGCACTACTGTGGACGTATACATGCGCGCCTATCTGTTGACCTGGCTTCTGGAAGCCCGAAGGTGTGAATTTCTCCACAGCTTTGCTGCGCGCCGTGAATTTTCCAAGTTTCTTCTCTCCCACTCTCTTTCACCCCCACAAAACCAAGGCCATGGAGCTTCCTGTAAATATTATGACTACACCAGCGATGGTGGCTCAAAGGTATATCATCGACGACATCTAGCGAACCTGCTGGTTAATGCTCATTTGTGGCAGCCCGCAATTGTTTCAAAATGCGGCTGGATTCGAAATCGTCGGTGGGCAATTCGTTCTTGGAGATGTACATAACCACACAAATGTGAGTAGCTTGGTTCGTACCCGTTATGTTCTTTTACCAAGGTATATTTATTGCAGAGAGGTCCAGTACTACCCAGTTTACAACCCTTTTTGAGCACCTGGGATGAAAATTTGTCGGCAAGCGAAATCTACTGCCACCAGCTGCTCGGTCAGAAACGCGGATATCCTCTTTATGTACCAGAGCCGCAACAAAATCTCCCTGTGGCGTACCGAAGACGTGGTGTCGCGATCGGTGATGTGGGGAGGGTCACACCAGATGGAATATTCGATTTTTTCTTCAACATCTTCCTTCCTCCGGACCATCCTATCAATGCGAATCACACACCGCAAGACTTTTCCCCGATGCCATCCTATGACTCAGTCGACATCCTGCACGAAAAGTACTGTCCTGGGGACTACGTCTCAAGCTCCACTGTTCAGAATATAGATCTTGATACTCCATCAGAGTAAGTAATGCATAGTCGAGTGCATGCGATAAGACTCAGTCCGTTATATCTAGCCAATTCCCTGGAGGCGATTTTGTTTTCAGCTGCGATAATCCTCAAGGGGCCGTTCTCGCGCTGCCGGACGGGGCGTACCTTCAAAAGCTCGAGAACCTCGAGAACATGCGGACATATGCTGCGAAACACGCTGATAGCTGGTACACATATATAAACGGCGCAAGGGGTCGTGGCCTTGAAAACGGGGATCTTTATCTCGTCACTGGCTGTGAAAAAGCTCGGTCGTGGGGGATCGCGTCATACCGCACTTCCCGCGAAGAGTTCGAGCTTCGCTTTAAGCCCACCGCCAATGCCGGCACTGTTTACGAACCATACCGCTGGAGCGGCACCCGTGGCCGGAGAAATCCTGCCAAGAGAAAAAGCTATGATCCCCCACCGACAGATGACCCCCTTTAAATCAGACCACATTCATACACGGGTGGTCCATTTCTCTGCCAACAGGACTTTGGGGCAAGCTGTTTGGGATTGTAGAAACTTCATCCATTGTAGATTTTCAATCTCGATCGAATACAAAAGGTGGTCCTCACCCGGTGAGTTCGCAAAGATTTTCGTGCTGGTGGTCCTGGAGTCCATTTGGGGGTGGCGGCGCAACTGGAGGAAACCATCATGCCGCACAAAACGGTGGCGTCGTTTTATCTGATTTATCTCCAACTGCCAAGGTGCCACGTTTTTAAAATCTTCCAAGATTATCTACCAACCTTTTCCATGGCCAGGTCTTGAATCCTGCAAAACTAATCAACCAATATATACTACACACTCAGGTCTCGCACGCGACCGTTGTTATGACCCACGACGATGATTGGCGCGATATCTTAGGAGATGTACGTTTCCCCAACTTTGCTTATTTTCTACTGATGCAACCTGCAGGATTCCGAAATGCTTAACTCAGCAGAATTGTTCCAACGAATCATTGACGAATTTACTATCACGGAGAAACATGGTTAGCACTGAAGCCTCTTTCACTCAGTGGTCTTACTCGCACAATCAGGTGCCACTTTTCTTGTATCCAAGTTAGTAAATTCACTTGCGGATAACGTTCCGGCCTTTGTCGCCCCAGAAACCCCAGATACGTTTACGGCTGGAGCATCGTCGGAGATCAATTTCTCGGATAGTTTCCACGAGGAATTCGGTCACTCAAGGAGCCCACCGGGGGCCCATTTGTCGAATTTTTACCACAAAGACTTCGAGGGCCCGCAGAGTCTCGATGGTTATGATCAAGGGTTCAACGAGTCGGCCACATCAGAGTCTATGGCCCTCTCTTCTTCCCCCATATCCACTCCTTTTCCCCGCCCACAGTCTGTATCGTTCCGTGGGTTCGGCGAGCAATCTGCCCAGGATTCACCCTTTTTGCCACCAGCCCTTGTTGCTTCTATTTCCTTGCCGTGGTCGCCTACCACATTATTTTCCCATGAGTATCCCTCCCACGCGATTCCGAGACCAGTACCGCGCCGTCTGGGAACGCCTGCATCTGATATGGCTTTCCCCTCGATGGACTTGGACTGGTCGCAACGGAGAGCGGAGTGGCAGCCCCCTGCACAACAGCCTACCTGTACAAACCTTCGCATCGGGTCCGTGGAGGATGCGCACAAAATCTTCTTTGCCATTCGCAGGTCGGGTCGTTTCAGCCTCTGCCGGGGATGAATTCTGAAGCCTTTTTCGCAGGGGCTTATTGACTATGGTCTCACGAAGACTGAATTCGGATGAGCGAGCAGCCCTGCACACTGGCTGTGTATTCGCTTGGGAGGAACGAAGCCCAAGTACCGAGATTACCGATGTTGGCATTGAGCGTTGGACCGATTCGAGACGCTGGGGCCCATCACGAGTGCGAGATGTGTGTACATTGCATTACTCGGCATCTCTGTCTAGCCCGTTGAATTCTCCCACAGGAATTTTTGTTCTACTTTGAAAAAGACTCCGATGCGCTGTCTTAGTGAGCATTCAGTGTAGCAGTCTTGACGATTTCTTACACACATGGCAGTGACCTCCAGCCTGTCGGAGGGGAGCAGCTTATTAAACAAACTTATTGCGCGTGGGTGGAAACGGAAAAGGGAAGGAGAAAATGGCATTTAAGTACATCCAAAAAACTCTCATTCACATTCGTGCGCTGACTTGCCTACAGTCTCATATTTCACGGAAGCAACCGTAGGAGAGTTGGGTACAGTGGATGACATACCAGATGTTCGCCAACTCGAGGTACCGGCCGGAATGTTCACGAGTGCGCGCATGAGCAAAAGAAAGAACACCGACACCAAAGTAACCGACACCAAAGTAACCGCCCAGGCCTTCCCTTCGCCTTCGCCTTCGCCATTGCCTGCCCTGGCCCCTCGTCCAGTAAAATGTCGGCCATCAACCTCCCATTCCGAACCGCTCTGGTTAGCATGTTGACCGTAACACCCCGCTCATCGCGCTATGCTATCGCGCATATCAATTACCATTTTGCAACTGAAATCTAGCGTTGTGATATTTAACAGACTCCTGTATGTCGTCGAGATTATCTTAACTATATGTTTCCGAGTGTTCTTACAGTTCTTTTCCTAACTACACTCACTTCATTCCTTGTATTTTTCCCGACCGAAAGTTTGACTCGCACAACGAGACGCGGCACATCGGAGGTCATCTGCTCTCCGACATCCACGAACACTCTCGCACTTACGTTGGCACTATCCTACAGGTTGATCCACATGCATGTCTCCTTCTATCTGTAAATCAAAACGTCCACCGCGCAAGTTCGGGCGTCAGCCAACAAGTACCCATCGAGAGATGCCGAGGGATTGGATTTTGATTTGGTGAAGCGTCTATTTGGGAGACTAATTTTCTCACGGTTTGAATGCCTGAAATAGGCTGAAAATACACCATTATTCCGTGCATGTCTCGACGTCCATATCACTGGTTAAAGCGTAGGGCATTACGCATCGAGTGATGTCGAGACATCGGATTTTGAACGATGGAGAGTACATCACAGAGAGCAGCGGTGCACCATGCACCATGCACCACGTCTGCTTTCCCTCATGTTCCTGGAATTCTGTAAGTGAGGTGGAGAAATGGGACTAGAACTGCGAGCGAGAGAGAGTAAAAAATGGGATGTCCAAGAGGCATGCGGAGGCAGGGAGTCGAACCCCGTGATGAGCGGGCAGTTTGTCCAGTGGTGAAATCAGCCAAAACGGGCTGATTTTGCGATTTTCTGAATATTTGCGAGAGTAGGTTGAAACACCGAGGAGTTCACGGACACGTGGTTGACGGGAACAGCGTGCACTGCTGTGTGGCGCGTTGGGATGAGACGTGTCGCAAGGGAACTGGGACGTGTAGGAAGGCAACTGAAACATGTTTCGTCTGGACAATGGTTTCCAAGTGAACCGTAGCTGTTTGTAGTTTGCTGTGCAGTCAAAACAAACCGTAGGTATAAAAGCGCGATGTAACTTGGTAGATGAACGGAATGAAACCCCCACTTTTGACCCCCTCTCTTTAATTTTCCGTTCCTTTTCTTAGACTGGTGCTGCTGTTGACCAGAACCCTCGCCATTTATGGATCGACTGTTTGCATTTGATGCAGGCAGACCCGGCGTAGGAACGATCTGAATCACACTTTTGAGATTCTTCTTGTGTTTTGGGTTTTGGGTTTATTGGATTATGTTGGACGGTATGGATTGGGTTTTGGCTGGATTTGGATTTGAGTTTGGGATTTGGATTTGGTTGGACGTGTTGGTGGAGTGGATTAGGAGGAGATACTGGAAGGAGAGCCGATGGCGATGGATTTGGAACAAGTATGACACACTTGGCGGCGCGCTGGTCGTGCCGCCGTATCATCATTTATCATTTTCCCGTGCCCTTATCGCGTCAATCGCCTGGATTGCAACATGCATATATTTTGTATGGAGCCCCGAACCCGCGCGCATCGGATTGATTGTATTTGGTGTTTTTGGATGGATTTCCATTTTCATCTGTACATTTGATTCACGCGCTTCACCCGATTGCTGCTTACAGCTGTTTCCGAAAACCTTGAGACAAACTTTTTATTTTGCCAGCGCCGAAAATTTTGATGGCTGCTAAGGATTGCCCGTTTAGGTGTTGCCGAGCCTAACCGAGGACAGCCGAAGCGCCAGAATTTATCACTCCGCTCAGTTTTGCCTAGCCGCCCTTTGCGTCACCCGATGCACCTTCCCTCAGCTCTTTTGCAACTGGACTTTCCGGGCAGAGCACATTGAGATTGCATTCTGTGTGGACGCCGCAGAATTTTTGGCCCCTGGCAGATGTCTAAATATAGCTGATCCGATGCCAGATCTGGTAATCCTTAGCAGCCATCAAAATTTTCGGTGCTGGCAAAATAAAAAGTTTGTCTCAAGGTTTTTGGAAACAGCTGTAAGTTTGTGGTGGTCTGCCTATACAGGGCAGCGGTGCACCATGCACCACATCTGCTTCTTACACTAGTTCACTTCTCCCAATGAGTGAGAGTGAGACTAAAAAAATGCTTAGAACTGTGAAAAAGGATGCAGCCAAAAAATGCGGACAAAGGGAGTCGAACCTCGAGCCCTTGTCTTAGTGTGAGTGAGAGAAAAAAAGGTTAAATCTGCTAATGACCAAAAAGGATCTGCTCTCGCAAGAATACGGACGTGGGGAGTCGAACTCCGATAACTGCCTCCCCGGACGGAATAATGTGCATGCAATGCAGCAGTGCGCCTTGCACCACGTTTGCTTCCTTCCCTTGTTCACTTCTACTTACCGGTGAGAGGTGAAATGAATTTGAACTGTAGCACAAAAACCTAGTCGAGGAATACGCATGTGGGGAGTCGAACCTCGGGAGCTGCTTCACTGATTCATCGGAACTCCAACAAAGGCAGCAGTGCACCGTGCACCACATCCGCTTTCCAGGCCCATTCCTACTCTGTATGAGTGAGACTAAAAATGGATTTGAAATGTGAAATGTGAAATGTGAGTGACCAAAAAGTATACATGACCTAAAGAATGCGGACGTGGGGAGTCGAACCCCGGAGCTGCTTAAGCTAGATGGACCTCGTAATAGAGAGCAGCGGTGCATCATACACCACATCCGCCTTCCAGGCTCCATTCCTACTCTGTGTGAGTGAGACTAAAAAATGGATTTGAGTGACCAAAAAGCATGGATAGCCTGAAGAATGCGGAGGTGGGGAGTCGAACCCCGGCAACTGCTTTATTCTTCTAGAAAGTTGTCGCAATAAAGGCAGCAGTACTCCGTGCACATCCGCTTCTTGGACTTGTTCCTGCTTTGCGTGAGTGAGGGGGGGAAAAAATTAGAGCTACGAGTGACCAAAAATAATTAAAGCTGAAGCGGATGCGGACGCGGGGAGTCGAACCCCAGTGGCTGCTGTACAATGTCTGGGCCATATAATAGAGAGCAGCGGTGCACCGTGCACCACATCCGCTTTCCATCCTTCCTCCTGTAATTCTATAAGTGGGACAGAAAACAATGTAGAAAGACAAAAAAAACAACATCTGAAGGCCCATGCAGACGCGGGGAGTTGAACTCCAACAGCTGCTTCATATGTTGCAACAGATGTCATCGTATCAAAGGCGGCGGTGCACCGTGCACTACGTCCGCTTCCTGACCTTTGTTCCTTTTCTGGGTTAGTGGGAAAAAAATAGAGCTGCGAGTGACCAAAAATAACGAAGGCCGAAAGGATGCGGACGCGGGGAGTCCAACCCCAGTGGCTGCTGTACAGTTTCTGGGCCCTGTAATAGAGAGCAGCGGTGCACCGTACACCACATCCGCTTTCCATCCCTCCCTCTGAATTTGATCAGTGAGAGCGACAAAATGAATTCAATGTAAGAAAGAAAAACAAATAAAACCTTTTGACATGTGAACGTGGACAATATGAATGCTTTGGGTCAACCGAGTGCAGCAGTGCACCACATCGACTTCCTTCCCCCCTGAAAAATTTCAAGTGAGACAGAAAACAATGGAGAAAGACCAAAAAACAGCTGGAAGAAAGCCCATGCAGACACGGGGAGTCGAACCCCGGCAGCTGCTTCATATGTTGCAATAGCCGTCATCAATATCAAAGGCGGCGATGCACCGTGCACTACGTCCACTTCCTACCTTGGTTCATTCCCTGTCTTAGTATGAGCGAGAGAAAAAATGGACTCAAACTGTGAGCAACCAAAAAGAACAGATGTTGCACACTCATGCGGACGCAGGGAGTCGAACCCGGGAGCTGCTTACACTTTGCACCTTACTATCCGAATTAAAGGTAGCGGTGCACCGTGCACCACGTCCGCTTTCTACCCTCTCCTGAAACTCTATAAGTGAGACAGAAAAAAATGGAGAAAGACAAAAAAAAAACGTCTGAAGAAAACCGATGTACGCGGACGCAGGGAGTCGAACCCCGGCAGCTGCTTTATTCTTCAATTCTCCCAATAATGAAGGCAGCTGTGCACCGTGCACCACATCCGCTTCTTACACTTTGACGGATAATAGGATAGGTAGGTCTTTTTTCTTTGAGTTTTGCAGAGTGGGCGTCGATAAAACACGGAAAACACGGGAATTGGAACAAGCCTGAGAGCCCCGCATTTCTTCCGCACGCGTGGGTGAGCGGGAGTCTAAATGCAATGGGATCCCACGACGCGGGGTCAGTCGGGAAGAATCGAGATGGTGGTGGCAGAACAAGAACCAGAAGACCCGTCCCTTATGCCGTAAACTATACTTTATGTTTGTCGTCTGCCTCTAGCCTTATCCTCCACTCTCACTTGCTCCTCGTACTCGTACTAAGCCCTACGACAAGACCCAAAATGCGGTTCCGGACGCTCGAAATCCGGTGGCACGACTCCAAGCCGATCTCGTCGTGCGACTTCCAGCCCGTGCCCTTCAAAAAGGCGCGCCCGCCCCCGGGGAGCGCGCCCAGCGCCTTTGCGGCGCAGGCGTATAGGCTCGCGACGGCGGGTGAGGACAACCATGTGCGCGTGTGGATGGTGTATCCGAATATCCGGCCGCTCGACCTTGAGGGAACGGGGGAGGTGGCACCGAGGCCGGCACGCGTAGAGTATCTGGCGACGCTGAGCCGGCACTCTGCAGCGGTGAATGTGGTGCGGTTCTCGCCGAATGGTGCGCGTCGAGTCTCTTCCTTCTTTCGATAGAATGAAGTAGTGACGCCGCCGTGTAGGCGACCTCATCGCGTCCGCGGGCGACGACGGGATGGTCATCATCTGGGCGCCGTCCGCCACACCGCAGACCAGGTTCGTCTCCCTCTTTCTCTTTCACAAATAGACTTCATGTAAATAACACCTTCGCCACAGCCCGTATGGCTGGGACCTCTCCCCGGACGACCTGCAGCACGAGAAGTGCTGGAAGCCGCGCACCACGTTTAGATACGACGATATAGGTGTACGACGACCGTGATTCTCGCCGTCGCAATGACCATCTCCGCGGCCCTAGTTACTCCCCGCGACTTTATCGTGCGTTCATGACAAAATTCAACTGCAATTGATCTTTAATTTCTTTTTTTGTAGAAGAGCATACCGCAGGGATCGATCCCCGAGTTACTGCCTGGAGCTGTGGGCCGTAACATTGAGGTACATTTACTATGTTCTGGCCCAGTCGACACGCTGCTCACCTCGTCTTTCTAGGGTCCAATAATAAGTGCGATCGGGTCCCTTTTCGCCACTTTTCTCTTTCAGCCAGCCCCGACACGCTCGCCCCAGGGGCCGTAATCCTTTCGTATGTTCACTATGTTCTACGTCAGTCAATACGCTGCTCATACCGTTTTTCCGGCAGCGCTCAATAATAAGTGCGATCGAGTCCCACTTGGCCACCGCCACTTTTCATCCAGCCGTCCCGACGCCAACGTTCGACCTCGGGAGCATTCCAATCGGACATCTCCCGAATTGCCTCCTAATGGCGTTCCCCTCGATCCATTGGTTCCCGTAAGTCACAGCCGTTCCCAACCTTCCCGAAATTAAGATTGACATGTATTGCATTGTTCCGCATTGTTCTTAGGCCCCAACTCCTTCGGAGGCTCCGGCTCAGACAGAACCTGCGGCCCTCCCCATACCAGACGCCCCGTGCCCCTCCAGAAAAGCCCCGCACTGATAAAGCAGTACTAATCTCCATACTTATACCCGCCCGGTTTCCTTCGCTGGCAGACGAAAGAGGAGTCTGAATGGTCCTTGGCAGATGTGAGGCCAAGTCGACTTAACGAGTCACGACTCGACTTCGCGAGTCGCGGCAATATTAGTGGCTGAACTATTTGCAGTCACTGAGCTCAAGGTCGCGCCGTCCTGCTGCCTCGTTCCGGAGCTTTCTGTCAAGGAGGATGATGCGCTCATGGACATGCTCGGCAGAACTGGTGAAGAGGTTGCTAGGAAGGCCACAAACGTGCACAATTGCGTGGTGGCACACGTCAAAGTTCTCGGGCGACCCAAGTGACACCATCTAATTAAGAGTCATCAAATAGATTTTAGATTGGGAGGGGAGAATACAACGCACCCGGACGATGTCCCCGAAGACATGGTAATCGACAGGAGTAGGTTCCTGCGAGTAAACTTCAACAGGTACGTGCGGGCTAGACGTGCAGACAATCAGAAAAACATAAGGAGGCGAGCAGTATTTTGAATACGCATATGGATATCCACACCATAGGCGCCTAGGTGTGACCGTTCAAAAGCGCCCGTGTCGCTAACGCTTACTGAGTAATCGCGATTAAAAATTGGTTTCAGGCCCTGGTTCCGACTGATTTTTATTGACATTCCAAAAGCCATGTACCTCTACAGCACCAGGAAGATATCATGTAGGTATCGATGTATTTTTGAAAATTCCAGTTCTCCCTCTTCTACGGCCCTGTGCTTGTTCGTACAGCCTTCCTCCATGGGCACTGGATCCTGCAGACAGGAGCTGTCCCTTCAACGTCAGCTGCTCGAAAATGTTTGTCAAGTGTAGGCCACAAAACAGCTCTCCACTCGTTGTTGTTAGCATCCCAGCCCCGCGCCAGATATTCATGTGGCGGGATACAAGTGACGACGGGACTGGCTGAGGATCGTTGAACGAGTTTCGTGATAGACGCTGGGACCCAGGCTCGCTGTTTATTTGAACCGGAAGCACCTTGATTTTGCACTTGCACGATCGAAAGAGATATGGTTCCCGGTTTGTGTTCCTCCATTTTGGCTGTGGCTGAATGTGGATATTAGTCGGTCGGGTGTAATCCTGTTGGTGCGGCGGCACGACTTTGGAAGGACTTACTTTGTGGGGTGTTCAAAGATCCTGTAC
This sequence comes from Mycena leptocephala, assembly GCA_029378395.1. Taxonomy (NCBI): domain Eukaryota; kingdom Fungi; phylum Basidiomycota; class Agaricomycetes; order Agaricales; family Mycenaceae; genus Mycena; species Mycena leptocephala. Next base: position 34,452 of record JARJLF010001335.1, read on the forward strand.
CCAGCTCGATCTCTTCCTGTTCGTATATGGAAAGCTCTTCTTCCGTCCTAATGTTGTCGAGGTGATTCTGGAAGTGGAATAATTTAGCGTCATGCTCGAGAAACAGATTGGACTGACACTCATCAGCACCATGATTCCACGTATTCGCGCCTTCGACGTTGGATCCGAAACCCAAATTAACACCTGATTGCGATTTATGAACGATATTTGCGGAAGCGGTTTTTTTGAACCCTTGAGTGGTTGGTAAATGGTCAGTTAGGGAAACTCAAATCTTGGCCACCACTTGCCGCTGGCCGAAGATTGATCCCCATGCCTATTTTCACTTCTAAGGGGTGGAACTCGCGCCGTTCAGTATCCAATCGTATGTCCTGCACCTGGTAAACAATATTATATGAAAAATACGATTTGTTGTCTTTGTCCCATTCGTCTCCAGTTTCGTAATCCACACGGCACCTGGGCATAACCTTGACCAGATTGATTTAGCAACAGAAAAAACAGTAGCTGCCTTACTTTGCTGTCGGTGGCCTCCATCGTGACATCGTTGTTCAGATTGTATGAAATTTTCGCAGTCGCCAAGGGAACGCCCTGGGAGATTCCCAGATTAGTTTCAATTCCCCGTTGATTTTGCCGATGTTGCCCGTGTTTGTAAACTTTGTCTGGAAGGTCAAACCCTCGATGCAAACTGGGTCGGTGTTAATATACGTCCAGATTCCGCCAAGAAATAATTACAATTCGTGGTCAATAATCGATTCCCTTCGATGCGACACAAAGCCGATGTTTGCGTAGGAGCGATCGACTTGAGTTTCACGCAGCCGGGTTCCAATTTTGAGATCAACTAGAGCAATGACTTCAGACTGAGATAAAGGACGGGTCAGGTTATTGGGATCAATGGGTATTTCCGCTTCTCGATTGATTATGAACTAAGGGAAATTATTAGATGATAATAGAATCTCAAATGCATCCTACTTTGAAATTGTAACCAATTGTCACCGTGTATGTATGAGCCGTGTTGAGTTTGAGGTGAAGTTTGACACGCATTCTGTGTAGCGGACTTTCCCATTTACCATTCACCGTAGTTGCTCCTCCACCACCATCATCCCCGCCTCCACCCCCGCTCCTATTGATTCCTGGGGCACCTTTATAACTGCAGTTTGGTTTGTGTTCCTCTGCCGTGTTCAAACCATGTCCATTGGATTCCGCATCATCGTGGTCGTCATCCCGTCTACCGCCGTTTCCGGACTCTCCTGGAGGGTGTTCACCTTCGTCGGTCATGGCTTCATCTATGTCCACATCATGTCTTCTTTGGTCGTTGTTACCAACGGCTCCACCAAAGTCAACGGACACGTTAGGATCAGGATCATGAGCTCTGGGTAAATGGCTCAACATCGAACAAGGAACAAGAAATTTTACGCACAGTGTTAATGCAGGATTATCGTCGGAAGGTCGAATTACCACCGGAAAGCCTGATAAATTTGCGAGCGATTGCACCATATTGACGACTATTGGTTCATTGTGACATCCGAAAATCACCAAGGCAGGCTTTGTTGGTGAAAGCATCCAGGCAAAAGGCCCACCGCAACCATTGTTTCGGATCAAAGTGAGAAGAGGGTTGTCCCAATTGTCCTCCATCCACGATGCGGCTTCTGCAGGTTCGTGGATGGACATCAAACAACCCCCAATGCTGAGATTGGCCTGAATGCAAGTCAAGTCTTTGGGGGTAAAAGAATTGACTGGTGTTCTGAGGGGGCGGATTTATATCGGGAAGAGTTGCAGATCTATGAATATACATACTCTGGTCTGTCATCATAAGGCGAATATATGAAGAAGGTTCCAGTTTTCACATCTCCTGCGGCGCCGTTCCTATTCAACATACCCACTCCTGCTCAGAAATTGAAGTTGAGCGACCCGGTAATTCTGTCGCGGATAGTGGAGAGCTGCGTACCTGTATCCTCCGAGTTTAAGCCAGAGCGACTACTATCCTCATGCTGCAGATCTTTCACGTTGGTACTAGTAACGGCGGGGTTTGATCGGCTATGATCGCTCACGCCGCTACCAAAACCAAGGTCCATCCACTGCGTCGTCCGATTTCGGTAGTCGTTCTCTTCCCGTTTCTTGAGCAGTCGCCGCCGCTTATTTTCGCCCTCGTCGTCATAGCCCTCGGTTTCAACCTTCTCGCGCAGATACTCAATGTGTCGTTCTTGGCGGTTACCCACCGAATCCGGCGGGACTTGGTATATAGGTAATTTAATGCCGAGTTGCACATAACGTTCGAAATTGATTAGTTCATTGACGGTTGACGGATATTTCGACAGGTGGGAATTGACAGCATCGAGTTCGGCAACTACGCGACACATAAGTAAGGCAGGAGAGAAAAAAAAAGGAAGTGAACTTGCTGCACCACGGAATGTAATTCGCTGCGCGTAGCTTCTTAGTCCTCTTGTGGTAGGCCTTATAATTCTGATCGGGGTCAATTATTCTCGTGAGGTCCTCGAGCATGGCACGCTTATCGCGTGATAACTGCTCCAATGTCCGCACCAAGTCATGCATAGGGTTGACTGTCGGATCGAGAGCACGAGCAATAGCGGCAAGAGAATTGTAGTTTTGTCGTCGGAGACACTCCTGCGGAAATATCAGTTGTAAACTGGAATCGTAGCAAATTCCTCACCTGCCCTGCCTTGATGAATCTCTTCATAGACTCGGCCCGGTCCCTAATTTCGTCGTGTCTCAAAACTACATATTTAACCCAGCGAATCATCTTGTGATGGTTTGACAGCCAAGTGTCGACGTGGGACGGTAAACCTCTGGCATACCATAAGTAATCGATCGATCGGAGTGTCTTATGAGAATCATGCTCCATATGAGTGAGGGCAAGCGCCAGCTCCTCCGGGTGTTGCGGCTCCGCCGTCGGGCCTCGGCGCACTGGTAATATGGGTGGACGAGGCTAAAAATACCTCGGTAAGATATTAAAGAGCGCACAGGATGAGACTTACGCGGTTCTTGATCGCGTCGAGAATCATCGTGGTGTGGTCCGGGATAAGGGCGCAGACATCCCCGGACGCAAAGGCTCGTACACGGTCGACAAGCTCTTCGCTGGGGAGAGTAGCATTGAGCCAAGCGACTATCACGTCGACTAGTCTGCTTTAGAGTCAGCTAAGGTATTATGAAACGCAACTAGCGAGGGCTCACTTGGCTCGCTGGGCAACAAAACGCAGGGTTTCCGGCCTCGCTTCTTCAAATCTGTGTTCGATTATATCGAGCATCATTTCCGAGGTAGCGTGATCCAGATATGTCTTGAGCATTACTTGTTTGAAATGTTCATCCTCTGCAGGTCAGGTTATTTGGTTTATTTCAGGCAAGATACGCATACCTGTCATGAGCCAGTGATTTATGAGTCCTAGAGAATTGCCGTAGATCTTGCCATCATTCCTGAAGATTGAGGGTGTATCTGGAGGTTGCGGAGGCACGATACATGGAGCCGGCTGTCTGGTGCGTGTATTTGGAGGTTGTGAAGGCATAATACGCGAAGATGATTGCTCTGCTATAGTCGGTTCTCGAGGAGAGGGTAGCACATCGAAAGAAAGCGAATCCATTGGTGAAAGCTGCGGCAAGGAGGGGGGTTCTCGATGGATGCGGGAAGATTGGGGCCTTGGATTAAGTGTCGGTGAATAAGGAACCGGCTGCTTTGTTACCAGGTCCAGAGCCTCGTCAACAAGCCGAGCATCGAGTGATGGCTCGCCCTGGAAGCGCGACGAGATTTTGCCAAACTGCGATCTGATTTCATTGAGTATTTCATCCCGATCTTGTTCTTGTCTGGCCCTCATCTCCATTACTTGACGCCCAATCGTAACGAGAATTTGCATCTGAAGCGAGGTAAGGGAGCCGGCCCGGGCATGAGATATGGCTGACCATCATCGTCCGAAATTGCTCATCCACTTTCCGATTTTGTTCCAGGGCCCATCCCTGGAGCTCATCTTGCTTAATGACGGCGAGCACAAAATTCAACTTCCTCCGTGATTTGAGCTTGGTGATGATCCCTTGTAAAACCCTGATAATCCTCGTCAGTGCTGCAGCCAAATTTTATGCAACAGTAATACATTTCTGTCTCGTCCAAAAATCTTGTAATTGTCCGGTCGTCCAGCGGCATCGAAGAGGCCTCGAGGTCTTGCAAGCTGCTTAGCCGGGCGATACAGCGGTTATTAAGGTCCTCGAGCTCTTTCTGGCCTCAGATGAGCTGGTTTCAGTATGGTGGAGGTAAACGTAGCGCTTACGTGCCCCTCTGGACCATTGCGGATAATATCTGCTACCTCTTTTGCTGTGCGCCTGTTAGATTCGTCTGCACAGATAACATGGCACACACTCAAGGACAGAACTGCCAGAGCAAGATCGGGGCTCATTGGTGGAGCAGGTTGTGGTTCCCGGCAGAGGTGGTATTTAGAGAGAGGTCAGCCTGAGGAGGAGCACTCGCCCACTCTTGACCTGGTGGGGAAAAGACTGTACCCGGCGTTTTAGAGGGTCACGAGTACAGGACAATTACGACGAGCTGTGATGCTGTTGCCGCCAGGTACCCGTTCGACGAGATCATAATCAAGTAAATATAGGCCTGCCTTGGTACTGTTATGTTCCAAGGTAACTAACCAGAAATTTGGACTTGCTTGAAGAAGGTTCGCTCGCAGACTTAAACTACATGCAGTTTTTCGGATACTTACCATTCTGGTATGAGCAGGACCGAAGCCTCGGGAGGACATTAGGTGTGTGGCTTCAAAAGATGTTATAAATAATTTAATTTAAGATCCACTTGAACAGGGACGTTCGGTCAATTGAGTTCTTTTGACGTCTTACTCGGAACCGGCAGACTAGAAAACTGTCATGTACGACATGCGGCGGTACAGTTTCTGTCTTGTTACTGGACCGAACTACCCTGTATTGATAGCCTAAGCCCCGGTTTTCGATCTCCGAGTCGGGGTATCTGCAAAGGAGCGAGGCTACGGACTCCAAAGCTGTTGCGCAGCCGGCGAAACGTTGATTCTGACATGATATGGGACACATGTATCATACAACTCGGCGGCAGAGCGGAGCGCCAATTTTTCTGGACCTGTGGTGCTAACTGCAGTCTGATCAAATCCCCGAGATCTGGATCCTCTTTCTGTGATTAAGGGCTAATGGCCATTACGCCTCCGTGGATTCCCACTTCCAGGTTAAGATCTTCGTAAATGGCGCCTTTTGTAGATTCCTTCCTTCGTATTTTTCCATGGAAGCTTGCCATGATGGCCCGCCTCTCGAAATTTCTGTAATTTCGAACCTCATGTTCGGACGAGCTTAGAATGCTTCTGCAGACTGAGTTCAACGCTCAAGAGGAGAACCCCTCATATTATAACGTACGCCCACAGCACCCAAATTTGTTGCGACAGTTCTCGACAAGGGTGTCATGCGGCGCGGACTGATAGAAATACAGCAATGGTTGCCAATCGTGGCACGACATGTCTCCATTAACACTAATTTAAGCGCTAAATTGAAGCGCTACCCATCGCATCCTCTCCCATTGACCACGACTTCTTCATGTCAACCGATAGTTTCGACCAAACTGTATGTACCCCGGAGCAGTTGGCAACTGAAGAGTTCTCTGGGACCTGGGTTCTACTGCTACACTCGAAGACAAAATATTGACCTCGCGGTGCGTGCACGAAGTACATTTCTCTGGATTTGCAAGTCAGTTGAGCACCCCGGTGGGCATCATTAAGGCGACAGACCAGAATCAAAACGAACATCGTAATAACAGCTGTAAGAGAGAGAAACCCGGCAAGCGAGACAACCTAACATCATGAATGGTTGGATCCATTCGTCACTGCAGAACCACGGGAATTTACCACCTCTGAGCGTCGGTTAGTCAAAAAACCGATGGATGTGTTCATGGTGCGTGGTCGGACTATTTCACACATTCCGCAACTTACCCAGCAACAGCTGTCATTATTTACGGCCGACCTGTTCCAGTCATTGGGCGTGGTAATGGACGTTCAATGGATCAATAACGAAATTGTTCATGCAGGAAACCTTTGTACCTCAGATCTCAACTTACCAGACTTTTCCCTCTTTCTGTGTTCACAGCGCTGGCATATGACAATTTCGTTGCATTGGGGGTTTTCAACATCCCTGATTACAGATATGTAGGTTGAACTACCATTAATGACATCAAATTGTTGCGCTTCTACGCATATTTGGGGTGCCGGAAAGATTCGCCTCGTTCTCAAGAACCGCTCAATGTTGCTCCCAAAGGTAAATTGTGCCGTGGACCAAATATCACTCCGATCCAGAATAAAATTTGGACCGAGTGATTTGTACCAGATTTGGCTCAAATATTCATGAAACAGTCTGATCGTTGCGCTTCCTAGTTTGAGACTGTACGTCTTATACAATAACTCGTCAGGAACGAATATATCTAAGTGAGGAGAATATAACCAAGTAGAGGGAAATGCAAGGTACAGCACGGCAAAATGGAGGAAGGCAGTGTGAGGGGAAGAGGTAATTGTCTGTTGCCTTGATACACCAGTTGGTGGCGGCGGTGACTGCGAGCGACGGACTCGAATTCCAACAAAATAATGAAATAAACTGGTGCAAGCGGTCAAAAAAAGACCCAACTACGAAAAGGTGGACGTGGGGATTCGAACCCCAGAGCTGCTTCACTGACTCATATCGACTCCAACTATAGAAGGCAGCAGTGCACCATGCACCACATCCACTTTCTACCCTAGTTCGTTCTCTTTGTGAGCGAGAAGAAAAAATTGGATTTAAACTGCGCTTGTGAGAGAGAGAGAGAGAAAAGGGACGAGACAAGAAGAATGCAGACGTGGAGAGTCAAACCCCGAGAGGTGCTTCAAATTGCCAGGACTGTTTATTGTCAACCCACAGAGGGCAGATGTGCACCATGCACCACGTCTGCTCTCCCTCTGCCCTTTCATTCCTCCTCTCTGAGTGAGACAAAAAAAAGATCAGATTCAAACCAAGGAACAAAAGAAAAAAAGTGAACAGAAAGCCAAAAAGAAAAGAAAAAAAGAATGAGGTTTACACATCATGCAGACATGGGGAGTTGAACCCCGATAGCTACTTCATATGTTGTAACAGCCATCATAACAAAGGGCAGCAGTGCACCGTGCATCATGTCCACTTTCTAGCCCAATTTCTTTGCTGTATGAGCGAGACAAAAAATTCCCACTATCTTTGGTAGTTGGGCCCTCTGACATTATTGCGGTAGATCCCGGTGGCAGTGGTGATGGGTGGCGAGTTAGTCTCTCCTAGACAGACGCTACAACACAAGGCAACCTCGTACCTCGGCGTGTTGAAGTCTGTTACTTACCGCGGTGTTCCGATCAGGTCAGAATCTTATTACATAATCAAAAACCATTGAAAAAATGTTCGGCGAGACTGGGAGCTGATTTGTTCATACACAAATTACATAGGACTGGTTGCCCATAGTTGCCATCAAGTTTGCAGCACTTCCTGAATTTTTAAGTGCTCATATGTGGCCGTCAACGATTTTTCTTTCTGGTTGCTGACCAATCAGATCAAAAGTCGCACACCGTTAATATGAGGATTCCGTTTTGATATTTAAAATTTTGAGGACACAGAACTTTAAGGCACACATGTAGCTACTCAACTGAGCTTTAACTGCGTGAAACAACGTGCTTTTGACAAAGATTATTTAGGGCAAGATTTCAAACTCCGACGATTATGTAATAAGATCCTGACCTGAGCGGACCCCCGCAGTAACAATGATTGTAAGAGGCCGGCAAGCGGCGGGTCACAAATAGACGAAGAATTGTTTTTGTAGTACAATTTACTGGAGCTCTGGTAATAAAGTACAGATGAGAGAGGAAGGAATGGACTAAACTTCAAGTTGGACAGCATCTTTTTCAGCCGCTTTAGCCTTCCGCAAGCCTTCTGCAGTGGAATCAATTTTTGCGTCGTTTCGGAGGCATGGCACTGGGTTTGGTGGGTTTAGATTCATGGATTACATTGGATACGAACACAGTAGGAACAAATCTGGCACCGGTAAAAGGTGGGCCGAAGGCGGCCCGGGGCCGTCCGATTTACATAAGCCATTTTGGCAACATTTTTGCTACTCTAAGCACAAAAGAACTAAAGTTCTATTTGTGAACAAGACTAGTGGCGAGTTAAATTGCCATCACAAATCACTCCCACGATTATATATAGAGGCACTGAACTCTGGTCTGTCTCCTTTCTGCGCTCGTTTTCCTGGCCAGTTATTCGGACCTTTTGCGCGCGCACTTTGGATGGTCGCAACTCACTGTGGTCTTGCCCTGTCAGATTTTTTCACGGATTAACCTGGATATTGTGCTTGCTTTGGGTTGGAATGCCTCCCTCTGCGAGTGCATGTTAGGCCTCGCCCAGTCTGTGCCGACGTCCTTCGATCCTTGGGGGTTTTTCTCGGTGTCAGGTACATTTAACGTCCCTACTAATCGCAAGCTTGACTTACCAATTCATACAGTACCTGGAATCATAGCTCCTGCCCCAACTCACACACACATCCTCGTACGTCTACAAGCCCCCTATTTATTGTAACATCAACTTACCAATTCATGTCAGAGCTCCTTCATACCCGCACATGTATCCCTAAATTATGAGCTTACATTTTTTAAATCTCAGATGTGAGTCATACTCCTGAGATTCATCTTGTTGGGAACGGCAGAGAACTGTTAGAGACTCTGCTGGTATCTCCGAACAGTGTACACAATATTTTTTCTCTCTCATCTCCATTATTTTTTGGAAATGGTGCGTAGTCATGGCATTCCAGCACGCGATATTGTTTCTTTGCGCGAATTTACGAGCTTTCTTGACCCATATCTTCACCAGTACTCGTAGCTATTCCGCGATTCATCGTGACCACTCATCTCTTTCTGGGTGCAGCGATATAACTTCGTAGCTGTCACCATAAAATGTGCTTGATCAAACCAAAATATTACCCTCACCACGTCCGCTTTCTACCCCAGTTCATTTCCTGTGAATGAGAGGGAAAAAACCGATTACTTGCAGCTGTAGCCAAAAATAACTAACAGATTAATGCGGATGCAGGGAGTCGAACCCCGGAGCTGCTTAAGCTTAGATGGGCCATGTCTCATAGAGGGTAGTGGTGCACCGCGCACTACATCCACTTCTTACCTCAGTCCATTTGTTGTGTGAGTGTGAGTGAGAGTGAGTCAAAAAAATGGATTTGAACTGTAGCCAACAAAAGATATCATCAACAAAGCACATGCAGACGTGGGGAGTCGAACCCCAGAACTGCTTCACCAAATTCCACGACAGTAAAACTGCAATCGAGAGCAGCGATACACCATACACCACATCTGCTTTCCAGGCTCCATTCCTACTCTGTGTGAGTGAGACTAAAAAATGGATTTGAGTGACCAAAAAGCATGAATAGCCTGAAGAATGCGGAGGTGGGAAGTCGAACCCCGGCAGCTGCTTTACTCCTCTAGAAAGTTGTCGCAATAAAGGCAGCAGTACTCCGTGCACATCCACTTCTTGGACTTGTTCCTGCTTTGCGTGAGTGAGGGGAGAAAAAAATTAGAGTTGCGAGTGACCAAAAATAATTAAAGCTGAAGCAGATGCAGACGCGGGGATTCGAACCCCAGAGCTGCTTAAGCTCGATGGACTTCGTAATAGAGAGCAGCAGTGCACTGTACACCACATCCGCTTTCCAGGCTCTATTCCTACTCTGTGTGAGTGAGACTAAAAAATGGATTTGAGTGACCAAAAAGCATGGATAGCCTGAAGAATGCGGAGGTGGGGAGTCGAACCCTGGCAGCTGCTTCATATGTTGCAATAGCAGTTATCGTATCAAAGGCGGCAGTGCACCGTGCACTACATCCGCTTCCGGACCTTGTTCCTGCTTTGCGTGAGTGAGGGGGGAAAAAAGTTAGAGCTGCGAGTGACCAAAAATAATCAAAGCTGAAACAGATGCGGACGCGGGGAGTCGAACCCCGGAGCTGCTTAAGCTCGATGGACTTCGTAATAGAGAGCAGCAGTGCACTGTACACCACATCCGCTTCCCAGGCTCCATTCCTACTCTGTGTTAGTGAGACTAAAAAATGGATTTGAGTGACCAAAAAGCATGGATAGCCTGAAGAATGCGGAGGTGGGGAGTCGAACCCCGGCAGCTGCTTTACTCCTCTAGAAAGTTGTCGCAATAAAGGCAGCAGTACTCCGTGCACATCCACTTCTTGGACTTGTTCCTGCTTTGCGTGAGTGAGGGGGGGAAAAAATTAGAGCTACGAGTGACCAAAAATAATCAAAGCTGAAACAGATGCGGACGTGGGGAGTCGAACCCCGGGAGCTGCTTACGTTTCTAGTCCATGTCTCAATAAATTCAAGACAGCTGTGCACCGTGCACCACATCCGCTTTCTAGCCCGGTTCATTACCAGTGTGAATGAGAAGAAAAAACCAGATTACTTAGAACTGTGCCAAAAAAGAATGACAAGAGACTAGCATATGCGGACGTGGGGAGTCGAACCCCGGGAGCTGCTTACGTTCTTAGATGCAATACTAATCAAGGCAGCAGTGCACCGTGCGCACCACGTCTGCTTCCTATGCCAGTTCACTTCTTCCAACAGGTGAGAGCAAAAAGAAAAAGAAAAACTGGTTTGAACTGCGAGAGACAGAAAAAGATTCAACCATAAACAATATATGCAGACGCGGGGAGTCGAACCCCCTATTGCTGCACAACTTTTCTTTGAAGACTTGAATAGAGAGCAGCAGTGCACCGTGCACCAGATCCACTTGTTACCATTCTCCTGAAATTTTGTAAGTGAGACAAAAAATGGAGAGAAACAAAAAAAAAAAACATCTGAAGAAACCGATGTACGCGGACACGGGGAGTCGAACCCAAGCAGCTGCTTCATATGTTGCGAAAGCGGCCATCATATCAAAGGCGGCGGTGCACCGTGCACTACGTCCGCTTCCTGACCTTGTTCCTTCCTTCGGCGAGTGAGAGCGAGACCAAAAAAAAAGTTTAGTGACTAAAAAAAAACCAAAGCCGAAACAAATGCGGACGCGGGGAGTCGAACCCCGGGAGCTGCTTACACTATAGCCTCAATAAAGGCGGCGGTGCACCGTGCACCTCATCCGCTTTCTACCCTCCTCCTGAAATTCTATAAGTGAGGTGAAAATTGGCTTCGATGTAAGAAAGAAAAACCAAAAAATTGTCGCGATTCTACAAGAAGGCGGACGCGGGGAGTCGAACCCCGGCAGCTGCTACAACATGCGAGGCACGAGCACCAAAACTGTTGTAGCGTCTGTCTACGAGAGACTAAGCAGCTGCTTTACTCTTCTAGAAAGTTGTCGCAATAAAGGCAGCAGCACTCCGTGCACATCCGCTTCTTGGACTTGTTCCTGCTTTGCGTGAGTGAGGGGGGAAAAATTAGAGACGAGTGACCAAAAATAATTAAAGCTGAAGTGGATGCGGACGCGGGGAGTCGAACCCGGGAGCTGCTTACATTCCATGGACGTGCAAATCAAGACAGCGGTGCACCGTGCACCACATCCGCTTTTTACCTTCCTCCTGAAACTCTATAAGTGAGACTGAAAAAATGGAGAAATGGAGAAAGACAAAAAAAAAAAAGGCCGTACTAAAGCGTATGCGGACGCAGGGAGTCGAACCCCGGCAGCTGCTTACACTTTACATCTTACTACCTCAATCAAGGCAGCGGTGCGCCATGCACCACGTCCGCTTTCTACCCTCTCCTGAAACTCTATAAGTGAGACCAAAAAATGGAGAAAGACAAAAAAAAAAACGTCTGAAGAAAACCGATGTACGCGGACGCAGGGAGTCGAACCCCGACAGCTGCTTTACTATTTGATTCTCCTAATAATGAAGGCAGCTGTGGACCATGCACCACATCCACTTCTTACACCTTGAGGGATAATAGGTTGGGTGGGCCTTTTTTGTTGAGCTTTGAATAGGGAGTAGTGCGGTAAGACACGGGAATTAGAGCATACACACGCGGATAAATTGAAAGTACACACGGAAATGGAACAAGCCTGAGAGCCCCGCATTTCTTCCGCACGCGGGGGTGAGCGGGAGTCTAAATGCAATGGGATCCCACGACGCGGGGTCAGTCGGGAAGAATCGAGATGATGGTGGCAGAACAAGAACCAGAAGACCCGTCCCTTATGCCGTAAACTTGTACTTTATGTTTGTCGTCTGCCTCTAGCCTTATCCTCAACCACTACTTGCTCCTCGTACTAAGCCCTACGACAAAACCCAAAATGCGGTTCCGGACGCTCGAAATCCGGTGGCACGACTCCAAGCCGATCTCGTCGTGCGACTTCCAGCCTGTGCCCTTCAAAAAGGCGCGCCCACCTCCAGGGAGCGCGCCCAGCGCCTTTGCGGCACAGGCGTATAGGCTTGCGACGGCGGGGGAGGACAACCATGTGCGCGTGTGGATGGTGTATCCGAATATCCGGCCGCTCGATCTTGAGGGAGGAGGAGGAGGAGAGGGTGTGGCGCCACGACCGGCGCGCGTAGAGTATCTGGCGACGCTGAGCCGGCACTCTGCGGCGGTGAATGTGGTGCGGTTCTCGCCGAATGGTGCGCGTCGAGTCTCTTCTTTCTTTCGATAGAATGAAGTAGTGACGCCACCGTGCAGGCGACCTCATCGCGTCTGCGGGTGACGACGGGATGGTCATCATCTGGGCGCCGTCCGCCACACCGCAGACCAGGTTCGTCTCTCTTTTTCGTTCACCAATAAGGTTCGTGTACTAACACCTAACACTTTCGCCACAGCACGTACGGCTCGGACCTCTCCCCGGACGACCTGCAGCATGAGAAAGAATACTGGAAGCCGCGCACGACGTTCCGGTGCACGACGATGCAGGTGTACGATCTCGCGTGGAGCCCGACGGGCGAGTTTCTGCTCGCGGGGAGCACGGATAATTGCGCAAGGGTGTTTGCGAGCGTGGATGGTGCGTCGCGTTTCTTTGCCTTTCTTTCTTTTCTCGAGCGCGCCCGCCCGCCGTTGGCGTCGATTGTGCGAGCGCGTCGCTCCTGTTACTTTGCTGTCCGCGTTCCCTCGCGCGCGCCCTCTTCTTTCTGTTCTTTGTTATCCTCGACTGGCGCTTGAGCGCGTCCCCCTTCCCTATTCCCTCTAGCCCTCATCGCGTTCTGTTCGCGTCCCTCTTTCCCTCCCCTCCGCCTCGTCCTCCCTCTTTCCCTTTCTCCGCTTTCCTCTCCGTGTCCTATATCCATTTTCTCGCCAGCCTCTGGATGTGCGCGCTATCCCCACCTCCCCCGTTCTCCCCTTCTCTCCCTCCCTCCTTCTCTTCCCTTCTCCCCTTCTTCCTATCACCTCTTCCCCATCCTCCCTTCACCTCTTCTCCCCTCCTCCCCCCTTCAAAATAACTAGAAAACGAAAAGAATACTGAGACTAAAAACACCCAACAGGGAAATGCCTCCACGAAATCGCCGAGCACGCGCACTACGTGCAGGGCGTCGCGTGGGACCCGCTCGGGGAGTACATCGCGACCCAATCGTCCGACAGGAGTATGCATGTGTATAGGGTGGGGGTGGGGAGTGGGGGGAAGGTGAGCTTTTACGTTTTTGGGTTGTGAGTTTGGAGTTTGGGCGGAGGGGGAGGAAAGCAAAACTGCGCGCGTGCCGTCGTCCACGAACGCGTTTCGCGCGAGCGCACGTTGTCTCCCCGCGGCAGTTTCTTTTCGTTTCCGTCTCATTGGCGCCCTTTTCCTCCTCGTTTTTTTTGCTTGCGTTGTTTCTCGGGGGTGTAGCGCCATCCGCCCTCTCGCCGCCCTCCTGGACGCTGTGGGGTCGGGTCGGACCCACTGGCGGGACCCTCGATTTCTTGTTTTCTTGGGCTGCGCGTGCGAGGCTCCTTGCTTCCCACACGTATCGGCGCGTATTCTATCTGCTATCGAGCGCGTTCTATTCCTATTCCCTTTTTTGTTTCATTACCTTTCTTTCCTTTCTTATTTCCCCTTTCACTCCGTCTTGTCTGGTCTGATTCTGCTTCGCGGTTCTGTTTCTGTTTTCACTTCGTCTTGTTCTGTTTCTGTTTTGCGGTTCTCTGTCGTTCGTCTCCCGAACTATCTTCGTCTTTGGGGCGCGGGTTGGGACCCTTGGGACTGGACGACCTGTGTACGTGTATACGCAGTCGCCCCTTCGTGGACGCTGTCTGTCTTTTGTCTCGTTCTTTTTCCACTCACGCGCTCTGGGTCTGGGTCCTTTTTCCTCTCGCTTTCCTGCGTGTTCGAACGCAGACCTTGTTGTTTCGCGTTTTTTAGCCGACGGTATCCTGCTGCGTGTCGCTCTGGTCTGATCACCGGTCTCGCCTCGCCTTGCGTTCCGCGTCTCCTTCGCGGTCTGTTCGTCCATTCCGTGGGTGGGTGTGGACGTGGTTGTGGTGTTCGTGGGGCGTCCAGAATTCTCGCACTGCCGTTGTCGACGCGGGGCGCGGGGAGGAGGCAGTGCGTTTGCACGGTGGATCCGGTTTTTTTTTTCGTTGTTATGGTTCCTTCTTGTTCTATGACGGACGGACGGCAGTTGTAAACGCGGACGCGGGGTCGGACGTGTGCCGTGTGGTGCTTCGATGTTTTTTTATTTATTTTTTATTTCTCTCCCTCTTACTTTTACTCTTCCCCGTTGCCCGCGTCCTGTACTGCGCAGCGAGCGAGCGTGCTCCGTCTTTGAAATCTGCTTCTCTTTCACTCTTTCTTTCCTTCTCGTTTCCTTTCCTTTCCTTCCCCCCTCCTCCAAACTAATAATCAATATGTACTCACCTCCTTCCTCTTCCTCCCCGCAGGGAACCTTCGAAGCCCATGCCATCGGGCGCAACACGCGCTTTCCCCACTCCCACCGCGACTCCCACTCCTCCCAATCCCACCAACCTCACTCCCACCGCGACTCGTTCTCGCACCAAAACACGCATGGAAGCGGAACCGGAAGCGGGAGGGACGGAGGGAGAGACCGAGCACACAGCCGCACGCCGAGCGTGCACCGCGAGGAGCTCCTCACGCCGAGTTCGTTGCATCTGAACCTCAGCGGGGTAAGCGGGGTGAGCGGGAGTGGGGTGAGCACGCCTGCATTGCCCACGCCTTCGCTGCCTACGGGTACGTTGCGCCGTCCCTCCTTGCTGGCGTAAATTCAATGCTAAATACGAATGCGGATACAGGCACGAGCACGAGCACGACAGGCGCGAGCGCAGGCACAAGCGCGGGCACGACGCAAGAATGGCCCCGCCCGCGGACCTTCCGCAGCGCGTCGATCGAGAGCGACCGCGCGCAGGGTGGGGAGCGCGACTTTGCGGAGCCGGAGACGCCGTTTGCGGGGCCGGGGACGCCCGCGTCGATGATGGCTGTGGGTGGTGGGGGTGCAAGTGGGAGTAATACAAACAACAGCGCGATGTTCCCGCCGCCGCCTGCGGGCCGTCGAGTCGGCGGTCGTCGTTTAGCGGGAGCAATGCGCCGAGTTCGCCGAGTGGTGAGTTTTTTTCTTTGCGTTTTTTAAAAAGAAGGAATGATGGGGCTGGCGGTGTTTCTCCTTGGTTCTCGCCGACGTGCGCACCTCGTTCTTCCCGATACCCCTGCGACGCCTGTCCACAATTTCGTCTGACCTTCCTCCCCTCATCCGTCCCTCGCACGTCCCCACCTTATTGCCCTCCACTCTTTCGTGCTACCAATTCGCCGTAAACGGCACTAGCCCACCTTTCCCTTCCTCTTCCCTCATCTTCTTGCTCTCTGCTGCTTTGCCCAATCCTTCCTCTCCCTGCTTCCCTCGTACTACTCAGCTTCCATCCTCCCAACAACCCGCTAACGCACCCCCACCCCTTCTGTGGTTCCCCTCCACTCTATTATACCAATTACCCTCTACCCACTTCGCTCCTGCCCCACTTTTATGTCCCTCCTCTCGTTATCCCTCCCAAAACTTGCTAACGTTGCCCTCCCAGGCTTCTCTGCCGTCTCAGGCTTCTCGCGCGCCTACGGCCGCAGTCCCTCCCCCATGCCCGCCCTCCCCGCGATCCGCACCCCGCCCTCCGCCAGCGCCGGCTGGGCCGGGCGCTACGAGGAGCGGACGCGCAGCCGAGATCGCTACGACGAGCGCAGCCGCAGCAACTCGAACGCCACGTCCCGCTACGCCGACGAGCGCAGCGGCACGGGTCGGTACGCGGACGAACGCGGGCGATACGGGTACGACGAGCGGCGGCACACGGACGGCGCGCGGCTCTACGGCGACGAGAGCTTCAGCAATTTTTTCCGGCGTTTGGCGTTTAGCCCTGATGGGGCGCTGTTGTTGACGCCCGCGGGGACGTTTGAGGACCCGAGTGCGAGTGTGGTGGGTGGGAGGGCGCGGGCGCGGGTGCGCTGGGGGTGGTGGAGGAGGGGAAACCCGTCGCTAGCAGCAGCAAGGATGCGAGCGCGAGCGCGACGCCGGCGGACGACACGCCGTCGCGCGGGCGGAAAGCGCGCCCGGTTATCTCTACGGGCGCCGCGCTCGTGTCCACCTCGCTCGGCATGGGCTCCTCGTCGTCCACCACGGCGGCACAAACCGCAGCGGGTGACGCCAACCCCAACTCGTCGGTGTACATCTACTCGCGCGCGAACTTTGCGCGGCCGCCTGTGGCGCAGCTGCCGGGGCACAAGAAGGCGAGCGTCGCGGTGCGGTTTAGTCCGGTGCTCTTTGAGCTGCGGCCGAATGTGCAGGGTGGCGGTGGGGCGGCACACGCGTCGCAAGCACTGGAGCCGCGCATGGGCACGGGCACGGCGACGGGCGAAGAGGGGGAGCAGCCGAGAGACGTGGAGGAGAGTATGGAGGTCGATTTGGTGGGGCCGGTGGTGCCCTCGCCGCCCGCAAATACAAACGCGAACGCGGGTGCGGGTGGGGGCATTGCAGCGCCGGCGCCGCAAAGATCGTTCGACGTGCTCGCGTCGCCCGCGCTGTCACCGACGGACTTGAGCGCAGGGCGCCGCCCGCCGACGCCGGCGGCGTCGAAGCCGGGGACGCCCGCGCCTGTTTACGCTGGCACGCCCGCGTCTTTGTCCGTGACGCCGAACACGAGCACGGGGAGCGTCTTCGCGCTGCCGTACCGGATGCTGTACGCGGTGGTGACGATGGATACGGTGGCGATCTACGACACGCAGCAGGCGGGGCCGGTGTGTCTGTTGACGAAGCTGCATTATGATGAGTTTACGGATTTGACGTGGTGAGTCTCCCGCTCTCTTTCCTCATTCTCATTCCCTCCTCGCATTTGATGTTCTTCTTGTTTTAAAATCTTGTCTACGATTTACTGATACATATTCGCGCCGTGCAGGTCCCCGATGGTCAATGCCTGATGCTCTCTTCGCGCGACGGCTACTGCACGCTCGTCACCTTCGACGAGATCCTCCCCACGCACCACACGCAGCAGGCTGCGCTCCAGCTGCAGCAGATCGCGGCGGTGCATTCCGTGCCCATCTCCTACGCTCCCAGCAGCAGTCAAAGCCAGAGTGGGAGTCAGAGTGCGAGCGGGAGCCAAAGTGGAGGGAGGAAAAGACCGCTGGAGCCGCTGACGCCGGCGGCGAGCGTGGACGGGGACCGCGAGCAGCCGATGCCGATGCCCACGTCCACGCCTACGCCTGCGTCGGCCGCTTCAGGCATGATGTCTGCGTCGACGTCGGGAGCGAGTATCTCGAGTCTTGATACTGATGCGGAGGCGGCTGGGGAGGACGGGCCGCCGAAGAAAAAGCGCCGTGTTGCGCTGACGAGGGTGGGGGATCTGTAGCGTGTGGCACTGATGGGTATCGGGGATCTGGTCGGCGGGAAGTGGAGGAAAGGAAATGAACGAATGAATGGCTCGGTCTCCTTCTTGGTGGTTTGCGCTTTATTTCCTTAGTGTATAACAAGATGTGCTAATCGCTCTCTTATCTGTGTATATTGTCTGGGAACTAAAATTTCCTGACTGTCTGCTTCGTCGGTTGTGTTTGCCTGCAGAGTTGCCTTCTCAGTGTGTTTTTTAGGTCACAGATGACAGAAAAGGAAGTGTACATCGTTTTCTTGCACAATTCACATTCCGTTCATAAGTGGGTCATATTTCTTTTTCTGGAAATCGTCTCACAGGAAAAAACCGTCCAGCCTAAGTACAAGGCATCTCTCGATAAGTGATACACGCCAGCCATCTCCCAAAGACCATTCAGACTGCTCTTTCGTCTGCCGGCGAAGGAAGCCGGGCGGGTATATGTACGGACATTAGTACTGCTTTATCACAGTGCGGGGCTTGTCTGGAGGGGCACGGGGGCGTCTGGTATGGGGAGGGCCGCAGGTTCTGTCTGAGCCGGAGCCTCCGAAGGAGTTGGGGCCTAAGAACAATGCAATACATGTCAATCTTTATTTCGGGAAGGTTGGGAACGGCTGTGACTTACGGGAGCCAACCAATTGATCGAGGGGAACGCCATTGGGAGGCAATTCGGGGAGATGTCCGATTGGAATGCTTCCGAGGTCGAACGTTGGCGTCGGGGCGGCTGGATGAAAAGTGGCTGTGGCCAAGAGGGACTCGATCGCACTTATTATTGAGCTCTGCCGGAAAAACAGTATGAGCAGCGTATCGACTGATGTAGAATATAGTGAACGTACGAAAAGATTACGGCCCCTGGGGCGAGCGTTGGCGTCGGGGCTGGATGAAAAAAGTGGCGAAAAGGGACTCGATCGCACTTATTATTGGACCCTAGCTAGAAAGACGAGGTGAGCAGTGTCAGGCGTATCTGGGGTTTTGATATATCGCGAGCCTCTAATTAGAAGGAAAATGCGATGTATCAAACGCTCTAATAAGAAGGCTCGCGATATATCGTGTTAGAGGCCTACCTATTTTTAGTAGGCCTAGCGCACGCGCGCTTTCCCATCACATGGCGGCGTTGGACCGACCATTGGACGTCGGAGCGCTGTCGGGTGCCCGCCTTGCCATTTTAGGTATTTTCCACCTGTACCTCCCCCGGGATGGTGATTGTCACTGTATGTAGTATATATGTAATGCAGGTGCTACTTAGCTGCGTAGGACGTTTAGAGCCCGGATTAGCGCATAATGAGCAACGCAATGTTGCACTAATTAGCAGGTGATGCGTGTTGTTTGCTCTTGTTGTTCACTCCCTTCCGTCCTCCTCTGCCAGCACCCTCGCCTCCACCGCCGGGCTCTCTTTGGCCCATAGCCCTTGAGACTGCGCCGGGTCTCCATACCATGTAATACCATTACTAATATGCTTGCGTGGCATCCCAATACGCCCACAACGCACTGCATTTTGTTTGCACTCCCAGCCACTCCCCAGCCTCCACGTGCACTCCTGGTCCCCGTACCCACCCATCGGTGCCTCCCTGTGCTTGAATCAATGTGCCCGTATGTCCACCCTGTTTCTCCGCTCCCTGGCTGTCCTGGGGCACCTGCTGTGCCGTTTTTCGCTCCCTGGCCCTCCCCTGCTTCCACGCGCGGTCCCGCCACTCATACCCGCTCATCAGCACCTCCCAGTGCTCGACCCTATTTGCCCACACATCCACCCCGTTTTTCAGCGTCCCGACTGCCCAGGAGCGCCCGCTGCGCCGTTTTTGGCCTTCTTGTCCCCCCCTGCTTCTACCCGCGCTCCCGCTTCCCGTAGCCACCCAGCTGCACCTCCACACGGTCAGCCCAATGCGCCCGCATGTCCACCCCACTTTTTCAGCCTCCTGGCTATCATGGTGCACACGGTGTGCCAGTTTTGGTTTTCCCACACCTCCCCCGTTTCCACGCGCGCTCCCGCTGCCCGTAGCCGCCCATTGGCACCTCCCCACGTTTAACCCAATGCACCCGCATGTCTACCCCATTTTTAAGCCTCCTCGCTATCCTGGTGCGCACGCTGCACTGGTTTTGGTTTGCCTACACCTCCCCCGCTTCCACGCGCCCTCCTGCTGCCCGTAGCTGCCCATCGACACCTCCCCGCGCTCGACCCAATGCGCCCGCATGTCTCCCCCGATTTGACGGTCCCCGGCTATCCCGGTGCGCACGCTGCACTGGTTTTGGCTTGCCTGCACCTCCCCTGCTTCCACGCGTGCTCCTGCCGCCCGTGCCCGCCCATCGGCACCTCCCCGCGCTCGACCCAATGCGCCCACACATCCACCCCACTTTTAAGCCTCCTGGCTGTCCTGCTGCACCCGCTGTGTCGGCTTTTGTTTTTCTACCCCTCACCCCTTCCACGCCCGCTTCTGCTGCTGGTACCCACCCATTTGCACCTCCCAGCGCTCGACCCTATAGGCCCGCACATCCACCTTGTTTTTCAGCCTTCTGGCTGCCCGGGAGCGTCTGCTGCGCTGTTTTCGCCTTTCCTGTCCCCCACTGCTTCTACTCGCGCTCCGGCCGCCGTTACCTACCCATTGGCACCTCCCCACGCTAGCATCTATGCATCTACACCTCTGCCCCCATTTTCAGTGTCATAGCTGCACCGGGGCGCGTGCTTCGTCGGTTTTGGGCACGGTACTTTTATGCCTGTCATACAGCTCAGTCTTGTAGCTTGAGCACAGAGTAGTCAAGTAGAATTTATATACCTACAGTGTCTTGCAACCCAACACAATTGATCCATATGTGTTTTGCATTTTCTGACTTGATGCAGTGAGCGCAATCCGACTGCCGACCAATTTCTCCGTTTTCAATGTTTTAGGCAAGGGTCACTCAATGAGATGCCGCATTGCTCTTATAGCAGAATAAATGAACTTGGATCTACTTTCTGAAGCATTTTCACGCCTGTGTTAAATTTTTAACATTTCAAGGTTCGTCCATGAAACCGAGTCCAATCATGGTCATTACCATACTGAGCTCAGTCCTGTGAACGGACACTTCTTCATTAAATTTTCGAATGCCAACCTTATGTCCACAAAATTATACATTTTCAGAACAGGTTAGACTCTCTGACCCTTCCTACGACGTCCAACCAAGGGAAAAAGTATTTTTTGGGTCCAAGTGGAGCAGATTTAGGTTGTAGCTGTCATTTTGGTACCCTCTTTTTGCAAGTTTTTTTGCATCAGATTGTTTAATTGGGTTCCCTGACCTCTGATATGGTGTCCAAACATGCACAGAACCTTCCCTTCGTCTTGAAATCAACTAATTTTAGCTAATTTTCTATTTGGTCGTTGTACTTGCCCATAAGGGTTATGCAGTCGTCCTATATGTACATTAGTCTGTGGTTAGTGAAAGTATTTGACTTGGGGACAACTAGGGAGACTAATCTATAAGAACCAGAGAGCAGACGTGCAGTTCTGTCTGTAGCTGTGTTTTGAGGAGCCTCTTTTTGGAATTTTCTTTGTACTAACTTACTCTATTTGTAATTCTAAGATCTTTCGTGGTTCCGATTTTTTCCAAAGTGTCCCAGAGTTCCAAACGACGACGAACTTTCTCAAAGGTTTCTCGGCCCGAAGCGGTAGGTCACTCGGTCACAGGTGTGACATTCTCTCTTCTTTCGCTTCCCAACGGACGACTTGGCTCATTGGCGTCGCCACGCCTTCCGATGATCATTTTTTGAACCGGAAACCACACTGTGTATCCTAAGCTGACTTTTGGTTGCTTTAACACCTCCTCTCTGCCTCTCCACATGGTTTTGTTGGCGAAGTGCCGGTACGCGCCATGGCCCCATTTACAGCGGTTTAAAACTTTAACATTCGCGCAAGGACCCACCATCCATCTAACGAAGGATAGGCTTCATTTTGGGTGATTTTCATGATGTGCCCATTCGCCCACCACACGACAATTTCGTGTACACCATCAGACGGGAAATTCCGATGTAGGGTGCGCCTGCGGAGGAGAGCAGACCAAGGAGGAACTGGGGGCACTATTGATGGGTAGAATGGTGTGTTAACCGTGCTAACCTCGAGGAACCCGTTTCTGATTCCCTGCCTCTTTCCCTGTGTTCCTTCCAGTCGCGTTCGCATTGCCCATTGCCGTTTCAGGCTCAAGCTTGATGTCCCTCGCTACTTCGTACTTTACATCCAATGCTCATGCACCGCTTACCGGCCATTCTGCCTGATTCCACTTGCCGGACGCTCGTTTAATTGGTGAGTCTTTGCATGCTCCCAATCTTGGAGTATCTCGTGAATTCTAATATGTACATAGTTCGATCTCGGCCGCATGCAAGCATCATCGCGCGGTACAACAAGCGCGAGAGATCGTCCTGTCCTCCACCCTGGCCCTGGCCCTGGGAGCGCCGTCATTGCGCTCGAAGGTTGGAGAGCAACGGTGCCATACTTTCCCATTTCCTCGACACACCCGCATGGCCTCTGCATGCTCCAGTGGTCCAGGGGTATGCATCACCGGGCTGTCGAGAGTGATCTAGCGTAAGGTGAGTTTTTGGTGCTCTAATGTGCACACTGCGGCGGTGGTTTCTGCTACGACGAGCAAGGGCGCGGACAGGAGGCTCATGCACTATCTGCATCTGTCCCGTTCAAGCGCCGATGTAGGGGTCAGTGTCGGTTTTAGGTCGCTGTGTAGGCGAGGCGGACGATGGGATGGCCTGCTGGTATTCCCCATGGTCCAATGAGGCGGCATGTTCGAGATTATCGCGACGAACAGCCTCTGTGTTTGGTGCGCGCCGGCTGCAGCACCTGAGCACGCAGTATTGTGCTCGATAGGAAGCAGTGCGAGCCGCTGCTCCTGTTCCGACTGTATTACCTACATCACTGTAGTTGTTGCGGGCGGATTTTGTGGCGGATCGAGGCATATCGGGCCTGGCGTCCATTAGGCTATGTGACAGCAAAATGCGACAAAAAATGTGTTTATCATGTCCTTATATATCCGTTCCACTAGCTACTCTGCACCCTGTAAAATAGTCCATGGCTGCATGAATGAGAATTTTTTTGGGATTTTTTTCGAAGGTTTTGGTGCTCATCATTGTAGACGACGTCGAAAGCAATTGATGGCTGTGTGCCAAATGCGGATATTACGATCACGGCGACCACGACAGTGAGCTCACTGTGTGTAATAGGCTGGGCATTGTCGAACTGAAAAAGGGAAGTGCTCTAACGTGATGTATCGCGATCCTTCTAATTAGAGCGTTTTATACATCGGGTTTTTCCTCTAATTAGAAGCCGCGATATATCACTCCCCCAGGATCTGGACGCAGTGTGTCGACTGGACCAGAACATGGTAAATGTACCTCAATGTTACGGCCCGCAACTCCAGGCAGTAACTCGGGGATCGATCCCTGCGGTATGCTCTTCTACAAAAAAAGAAACTAAATATCAATTGCAGTTGAACTTTGTCACGAACTTGAACGCACGATAATATCAGGTTCCGGATGTTGCAAAAATAGAAAGAGGAAAAAAATTGGAAGGGGGAGGAAAAAATTGGGTGAAATCTCAGAATACCCTTATACTGTGTCCATACATAGTATATGAGTTCAGGAGCATCATCCTCGCAGGATTAGGGCCAAGGTTGAGCTGAACGTTCACTATTGCATCATTAGAACAACGTCGGATCATCGGGCCGTCGTATGTACACTGCCACCACGTTATTTATTCGACCAGCTCAGAGCTGGTTTGCCGTCGAGTCGAGTCCGCCTCGACTGTCAGACGTTGATTTCGACTCGATCGAGGTTGAGTTGACCTCGGGTTTGCTGCCTCCCACCCTCTCCCGCCAAAGTCCGGATAATCCCGGAGTGTGGGAACGTTCACCCAATTGGGTCGGGCCGACCTCGAATTGCCTTCATACATTGTCTCCATGATTCTGAAAACAAACAGTGAGCCATCTGGCAGCCATACATAATTGTTCAGGTTGTTACCCGGACTCTTTCACTCTGTTATGGCAAATAACTCCCAATTTTGACACAAATGTCATGGCTGCGGGAGAGAGAACGGGAAAACTTGCACGAAAACAATATGGGACAAGTTAGATTCTTCACGGCCTATCGAGGTCCGCTTTTTATTTTATTTCTATCGAATCGGTTTTTTTGAGGTGAACATTGGGTGAACATAAATAATGTGGTGGCAGTGTACGTACGACAGCCCGATGATCCGACGTTGTTCTAATGATGCAATAGCGAACGTTCAGCTCAACCTTGGCCCTAATCTTGCGAGGATGATGCTCCTGAACTCATATACTATGTATGGACACAATATAAGGGTATTATGAGATTTCACCCAATTTTTTTCCTCCTCCTTCCAACTTTTCTCCTCCCTCTTCCAATTTTTTTTCCTCTTTCTTTTTTTTTTTTTTTTTTTTTTTTTTGATGCTCCTGAACTCATATACTATGTATTCTGAGATTTCACCCGAATTTTTTTCCTCTTTCTATTTTTGCAACATCTGGAACCTGATACGATAAAGTCGCGGGGAGTAACTAGGGCCGCGGAGATGGCCATTGCGACGGTGAGAATCACGGTCGTCGTACACATGTATCGTCGTACCTCGTGGTGCGCGGCTTCCAGTACTCCTTCTCATGCTGCAGGTCCGAGTTATACGTACTGTGTGGCGCAAGGGGGTCCAACGATAAGAATGGCTGACATGGGGTAGGGGAGGGGGGCTCTCGGGACCCTGGAAAAAAAACTTTTGTAGGTCAAAAGTTTTCAGACCAGAAACAGCTTGGAAAGTGGCTTCTGGGCCTCCAGAGTGGTTTTAATAGCCCATACCACTTGAATCCACACTGAATTGAGGTCATTGACTGACATCTCGGCTTGTTCCGAGCGGATTTGCCCTTTACGGCCATCTTTGGCATTGTTTGTCAACAGCATGACAGTTGATCAACACTCAAGCATTCTCTGTTCAGCAGTGTTGTAGATAAGGGTATTAATAAGGGTGTGCTCCGAAATTAAGCCCTTACTTGTTATTAAGGGTTAATAAGGCTTCCATTTTAATTAAGGGTTATTTCCCAAAACAGAAACCGATGCCACCGCACGCAAAAGTGCGTGGAAAGAGGCATATATGTGTAAGTTAAGTCTCACAGTCATCCCTGGAGCCCCCCTCTACATTGGGGCTTTTGTTGCCGCTCAATGAGCCATTTGTTTTGTGCCCAAATAGATTTACATAGATCTAAAGATCCTCGCCAAAGTTATCTACCAGCTCCGGCATGTCATCAAAATCTTCAATGGCAACTTCAGCCTCTACCTCCTGCATAGGGGCATATCCAAATTCCACAGCTGCAGCCATGGCCAGCCGGGTCCCAGCATCAGTATTGTTGTAGTGCTGCAGACAACTCCCGAGGCGCTGAGATTTATTCGTAAGTACGTGTTACTTTTGACTCTGTGAAAACAAATAACTTCACCTCCAGACGGGCTTGAATTTCAGAGCGGCCTTCAGTAATTCCAGTGTCTTGACAAATGACTGCATGATCAAGCTGCGTCCACAGATGAAAGAGCTCAGAGGAAAATTGAGCAAACAGTCTGGCAGCAAATGCAGGGTGATTGATTGCGAACATATGCAATTCTTGAAACCATGCAGAGAGCCAGCGAGTCAGAGGGACTCGGTGATGACGATTATCCTGTTAGATTATTATGTAAATTAAACATTTCTATTAGTATCATCGGGACTGCTTTGAGGGTGAGCAGTTTGGAAAGTCTTGGATGTGCCCATCCTGCTCTTCTGTTAAGCGTCATAGAAGGGCGGCGTAGATTCTTTTGTATTTGGTTAATCATCTCCTTTGATGTTCGAACTCTTATTTAAGATCATTTTGCGCATTGTTATTTACCAGCCACCGATATAATGACGACGGAAGGCTATAGTTACTCCCTTAATTTATTCAGATTTGTTTATGGGACCCCTCATCTGCAGCACCCTTTTCTTGCTAGGGTACGGACAATTCCGCCGGCAATCAGTCCAAAAAGGAAATTTTCCCAGGAGGGGGGAGGAAGGGGTCCACAGACCGCCCGAAAAAAAACTTTTGTAGGTGATATCTTTTTCCCCCTTGGTGTGGCGAAAGCGTACAGTTTACGGCATAAGGGACAGGTCTTCTTGTTCTTGTTCTGCCACCATCTTGATTCTTCCCGACTGACCCCGCGTCGTGGAACCCCATCATGTCTAAACTCGCCGCCCACCCACGTGTGCGGAAGAAATGCGGGGCTCTCAGGCTTGTTCCAATTCCCGTGTTTTACTTATTTTCCGTGTTTTATCGACGCCCACTCTGCAAAGCTCAAAGAAAAAAAAGACCCGCCTACCCTATTATCCCTCAGAGTCACTGCGGGAAGCGAAAAATGTCTTGGTCCGGATTTGATCTTGCTTAGTACACTTCCTGGCCTGTCTGGACTTCTCGAGAAGTGGCAATGTCTGGATACAGATATGGACAGAAGAGATGATGTGTGTGGAGCCTGTCGGACCTGGCATTCTCGGACCTGTCCGGGTCCTGATATTTTTCGCTTCCCGCAGTGAGTGTAAAGAAGCGGACGTGGTGCATGGTGCACCGCTGCCTTGATTAGTAGGTTATCGCATCCAAAAATGTAAGTAGCTTCCCGGGTTTGACTCCCCACGTCCGCATTCTTTTCTTTTTTTTTTTTTGATCACTCGCAGCTCTAAACTTTTTTTTTTTTTGGTCTCGCTCTCACTCACCGAAGGAAGGAACAGGGTCAGGAAGCAGATGTGATGCACAGTGCACTGCTGCCTTGACTCTGATGCATTTGTAAGAGTAAGCAGCTGCCGGGGTTCGACTCCCCGCGCGCGTCCGCATTTAGTGTTATTTGCTCCATTCTTTTTGGTCTCTCTAAGCTAATTCTTTTTTTTTGGGTCTCGCTCTCACTCACACAGAAGGAACCAGGCTAGAATGCGAACATGCACAGCTGGCCTCTGTGGCTTGCAAATACTTCCATGAAGCAACTCCGGGGTTTGACTCCCTGCGTCTGTATTCTTGTGAGAGCACATCCTTTTTGTCATTTGCAGTTCAATTCCATTTTTTTTCTCATTCACTTATTGTGAAGAAACAAGGGTAAGAAATGGATGTGGTGCATGGTGCACTGCTACCTTTGATATGATGACGGCTATTGCAACATATGAAGCAGCTGCTGGGGTTCGACTCCCCGCATCTGTATGGGCTTTTGTAGTTTTTTTTTTGTCTTTCTCCATTGTTTTCTGTCTCACTTAAAAATTTTCAGGGAGAGGGAGGGAAAGTGGATGCGGTGCACTGCTGCACTCGGTTGACCCAAAGCATTCATATTGTGAAGCAGCTCTCCGGGTTCGACTCACCACGTCCGCATGTGCTGGGAACACAAAAGGTTTTATTTGTTTTTCTTTCTTTCTTACATTGAATTCATTTCTTTGTCGCTCTCACTTATTGGAAGAAACAAAGCTGGGTAAGAAGTGGACATAGTGCACAGTGCACCACTGCTCTCTATTAGACAGGTTGCGCAACAGCCATTGGAGCCATCTGATGGCTGATTTGGCGTGCACAAATGGATGGCTGGTGGCTTGAATGGCTGATGAACATAAAGCAAGGTAACTCATTTCTGGGTGTTAGAATGAGTACTGATGCAGGTGCACCTCACATAATAGTAGCCTCCCATGCAGTGCCTCCTGGAAGCTCCCATACTGGAAGTCTCCCTATGGATGGGCACCTCTTAGGGTGGTTATACAGTAGGGCACAACCACCCTATTAGGGTATCTTATAGGTCTGCCGGAGGCGCTTTTGTGAGCTCAGGTGGAGAAGGGGTTCGCCACCGGTTTTGGGCAGCGGTAGGGTCCCTGCTTCTCTGACCTGGGTGTCCAGCTCAGGGTATCGAAGGAGGAGCAGTGGATGAAGTGTGGGTGGCTGCACAGGATGATGCATATGAAAGGAAAGGCATTGCAGCAGGACACATCTTGTGTTATTTCCATGATGACTGCCAGTACAGCCTCTAGATTTGCTTCTTAGATGTACATGATACTTGAAGGACCCAAATTCAACGTCACACTTTCGAAGTCAAGTCTTGATGTTTTATTTCAATGCATGAGGTCGTAGTCTTTGTGTCATCCAGAAATCATGAAATTGGCAAGGGAGTGAGTATCACTGGCGAAATCAGCAATGATCGCACGTGAAAACCTGAGTTGTGCCTCAGCAAAACCATTTTGTTTTTGTCCAAAGAGGACACTCATATGAGGTGTTGGCTGGCCCTTTCTGTTTGCCATTTTCTCCTTTCCTCTTTTTTATATGTAGTTTTTATGTAGATAGCTTGCATGCATGCCTGCAGGGACTGTTGAGGTGACACATGAGTTGATCTTGTGGTTGGCAGCCTGACGGGGAGTTATGGTCAATGGTGAGGAATCACTGTTGACTTCCCACGAGGTTTTACCCATACAACCTACAGTTTTCAACCGGTCAATGGGACACCACCACTCACTGGGACAGTCGGACAATTTGCCCCGTTGAGCTCGTAGTTCTGACAGGATTGCCTCGCAATAAATTATGCTTAATCTTGTGGGTATCCTTTGATGTTCCATCTAATTTGCATGACTGCATATCAATGTATCAGGCCTCGGCAAAATCATCTTGACGGAACACAAAACAAGACAACATTTAAATGATCCGTTTCAGGTACAGTAAAGACATAGGACCCGTTGTATAGTGCATGTAAGCATGCCTAGCCAATATGAGTGTATTCCGACCCATATTGCGCGAAGAGGAAACAGTTTTTACTTTGCCGAGAATTTTGTCCCAAATAGGAAGTCACCATAAACGAAGATTCGTCGCCTTCAGTGCTCGGACACGTGAAAACACAACAACAGAAATGCATTGATTTCTTGTATGACCACGCCGAATGGATTCTGGACCGTTATTGCGAAGAACAGACACTCATTTTGACTGATGGCTGTGACCATCATCACGCTTTCGTGACTGTCCCACTGAGTGGTGGCAGAAGTTTGCTCTGGTTAGCCTGGCAGCTGAATCTCAAAAATTAAAACCCCTTGCATAGAGATGTACAATGCATGAATGAAGGTTTTGGTTGACTAGGAATTCCAAAAGAACTTCAAAAAGCTCTCAAATCAGCGATTCGATTAAAGTGTCCCATTGACCGGTTGAAAACTGTAACTGTCATGGCCACAACGGGCCAGGAAGATCAAGTTATACTTAGTTTTTCCATCCCCCTTCAGTAGTCGGTGTGTTCTATACAATAGCCTTTTAGCCTACCCAAGTCTTCGTTGTAAACTGGTTGTTCCAATTGTGGGACCACTATATCCTCATTCTCCTATATGCTGAAACTGAAGTATATACGAGAGCACATGGCCAGGGCACATGGGTGGTCAACTGTCAGGCCACATGCCATTGCCTGCTGTGAGCATGGAACAAGTGCCTGCCAACTGCCAACACACCTAATAAGCCAAAATTTCCGCTCAGTTAAAAGGCACGCGGAATGTTAGAGCGAATTTTGCCATTGGTCTGGCATTTTCGGGACCAGTGGCAAAATTTGCTCAAACTTTCCTTTCACCTTTTAACTTGGCGGAAAGTTTTCCCTATTACATGTGCAAAGAAGCACCAACTGTGTTAGTGCCATAGGCACTGCCCCCTGTGTCTGTCCATTTGCACCATACTACCAGTGGCAGTCCTCACCATATGCATCGGAGGTGCATGTCACAGTATCATGGCAAATATAGCCATATTGACTTCCATGTAGCTGCACCAGTGAGTCAGTGAGCCCAGGATTCCAGGAATTTTTTCCCCATAAATAGCGATGCCCATGTGATACAATAATTTGATATGTTCAATATATGATATGAGCTACATCTTCTGTGCCTGTGCCGGAGATGAACAGTAGCCAATGAAAGTGCAAATTCCCATGGGCACACAGAATAAATAATGACATTTCTCGAGCCCCATGATCCACCACAAAATGCCCCCACAACCCACTGTCACTCAAATTCGACTCAACAACATTACAACATGTTTGACTATTACTGTAAATACTCTAGAAATCCTTGTTGGTAGCCTGAACAGCCCCTTCTTGTGTCATGATATACCCATTTTCACCTAACATCCCGCCTAATAACCCGGATTAATCTGTCAACCCACATTCGCCACCAGGTTATTACTTCGATCATCCCTCGCTATTAACCTGGCTCTCCTCTCACTATTAGTCTGGACACCCCTTGCCACACTCCTTAAACCTTGCCCCTCCTGATCTTCATATGATCGACTCCTGGATCCACACCTCTACTTGTCCGATCAACCTCTACTCGTTCGATCCGACCCCTGCTCGTCCCTTACAACACCCCTTAACATCATCCTCTGGCATCCGTAGTCACCCCTACTCTCCTATACCCCTTTCTTTTACTAGTATATAAACCCTAAATAGTTACTATACTCCTTACACTCTAGTCTATTCTCCAGTGCTTAATTGACTGTGTTTCACCTATTCCTTGTATCGCCCAGCTGCCTACGTCGCAGTTATCCCTGTAGCGAGGCCCTGTGCTGACAAAGAATAGTGTCAACCTACCGATGACTCAACTGGACGATACAATGAGTGAACATGGATTCACTATGCCGGACCCCGACATCTTCGTGGCCCATCCGGAACCCCAACACCTCGAGCTCCTCTACCAGCAGGCTCTCAAAGCCCACGGTGAAACCCTGACACTCTGGGAAACTATTTCTGGACTGCAGGCCCAAGCCCTGCAAGCTAGTGAAGAGAGGACCTCACAGAACCAGATGCTAGCAGAGGCCATGTGCACGCTGCGGGATGCCGCTTCTACCCACGAATGGTGTCCTTCCCTCTCCTCCAGAGGAGAGGTCAAGGTCAACATGTGTAAGGACTCTTTAAATATACACGGGATTTCTATTTTTTTCTATCACTATGCAGTCTTATTTTGAATAGTCTCTTTACGCTTGCATTTGTACTTGTTAGGATCAGTAGTCTAAGATGTCCGTAGACACGTGAGGAATCTTATCTACACTCTACCCAAACCACTTGCCTACTTAGCCTTCCAGCCTCGTTGAGTACCTCCGAGAGTCTGAGGAAGGCATGGGTGACTATCAGAACTAGCTACGTTACAATCTATATGAATCTAACAATAAACTCACGACCTAGGACCTTATCTCTCACACTCACGCTCTCCTCGTCTCGAATATTTGGAGAGGATGGTGACTGGTCATTTAAAGCACGATGAAATGGTGTGCTTACAATATGTCTTGAATATGCTAGTTATAGCGTGTTGTGAAACAACACTAAAACCACACAAACAATATCTTATCACTCCCAAAAGACTAGCGCAATCCTTAGTGAGTTCGGGTCCAGACCGTAGTATGCGGCCAGCAGGTTTGGATTGTATAGTTAACAACGAAACAAGTACTATGAGGCACTAACAAAGTCCCCGCGGCACTTCACTTGGCAAGTTACAGCAGTTATCTTTCGCTGCGGCGTAGGATGAATGTTTGTATGAGACGGATACAAGAAGGTAGTGACTATAAAGATAGTTCTATCACTTCAGGGCAGAGTTTGTACTTGGTGTTCACAAAATATCCCCAGCAATGGCCAATTCCAATTGCTATATTGAGGCAAGCTGATTCTTCCTTTGCAATTCTCTTTACTGCAAGGACTCTCCCGTACAGTAGACCTAAACTTGTCCTCGTTTAGGGATGTTTCCTTCACTTTTATAGTAACGGTTTAAGCACTGATTGCGAAGTCCAACTAATTGATCCAACAGCTAATGACAGGACTCTCCCTGACGAGTGTGAAGGCAAAGCAGCTGACAAGTCACAACCAATTCTTAGGTGGTTAACTGTTTGAAGCTTAACTGATGAGTCCCTTGCTTGACAATTCGAGCCAACAACCAACTTCAATTTATAGACGAGTTACAAACAGAGATAGTAAACGAATCTCCGCGAAATATGCCTGAGGACACCCACGCCGATAGACGGTGCGATGAACTGGCTGTATGCGGGTTCTACAGGCTGCTTTTATAGTAATAGTACAAACGAAAGGAGATAAACTAGATATAGTAACTGAGATGTGGTGCTTGGTCATGTAGGTTCGTTCCCTCGTGGTTCTTCGTTGATCCCGCATGGTCTTGGAGCCGGGAGATCGTCGGTTTTGACCCCTGTGGTCTATATTTGGTATATTGGCAATATCACGGTGCCTTCCGCACCCGCAATACGATGCCGTGCTGGCCTGGGGTTGAACCCAACCTTTTCAATACATTCCTCCTCGTGCTTGTCTTTGGTGGATCCAGCCGCGGGCAGTGCTTGGCCCGCGAATTACTGGAGTGCCTTAATCTGATCGTTAGAATCCGAATTAGGACTTGTATGTCTTTGATTGACGGGTCGCGTCGCGCTGCGGCACCACGTGATCGTCCGATCGCTTTGGCAGTTCCCTGTCTTAGGGTAACAATGGATAAACTCTGTAGCCTGCTGCGTGGCAGGGCCCGCTATGTGAGTTTCCCATAGTGTAACATATTCTCGCCAACGCGCAGAAATAAACCTTCAATTAGGCATACCATACCACAGGGTAAACAATATAATATACAAGATACGTCGTTCAATAGCTCCCACTTGGTCTCAGTGGTTCACAGGAAATAATTACAAGTGCTGATAGTCTGAAAGATCTTATGAATGAATAAAACTGCTGGCAACATGTGTGAGATAAAAACGGCTGTTGGAATCTGACTATAGTATGAGCATGTGGTTTTTGGCAGAGAGAACATCTGTAAGTAGCAAGGATTGGGTGTTGGATTTCGCTAAACAGTGACGCGAGGTGGGGGCTATTCCTTTTCTATTCGCAAAAGCACTGTGAATGCGCAGATTCTTCCAGGACATACTGTGTAAATACAAACTGATCTTCAGATTGAATTATGACCCAAGGTAGAGATCGCAATGAAGGGGCAACACAAATGGCTGGTTGCGAAGGAACAGAGGTTGGTAAGTGGATGAAGGGATTATTGTGAGGATTGGGACAGGGATTTAACAACACAGGGGTCATGGATTCAGAGTTCAGAGTTTCCGAGTTTAAATTAACGCTTTTATATTCAGAAGTAATGCGGAGTACACCTGTAGAATCATCAGATGGATGAAGAGGGAGAAGAAATACACACATACACAGTGAATTTAGATGCCCTGCCTGACCTTGCGAAGTGCGAGGGCCATCCGACGCTGCAAAGGACTCAACACACAATATTGGCAAATAGGAGACCAAACGTACACGGGGCAATGTTTGAGCCATTCGCGCTCCTATCTGTTATTGGATGAGGAGGCAGCAGGGATGAGAGGTGCAAATCTAGCCTGAATATCAGTGGCCAATCAAACTAGGCAGAAGAGAAATAATCAAGCGGGATGAGTAGAAAGTCCAAGTGTCGAAATTATCAGGAACTCTAACCCCAGAGGAGATGAGGGAATCCCGAAAGAGGGCACTCCAATTGACACCAAGAATAATATCATAGGCCAGGCCCTGGGCGACAACAGAACATTCAAGCACAAAGCAGAGGACCAGAAATCCCGGCGGAGACAGTGACGAGGAAAGGTCCAGGTGGAGGTCGGGATGGAGTTTCGGCAAAAGCATGGTGGTATGAAAGTACAGGCAGCACCAGAATGATGGAGTGAGGTTGGCGACCTTCAATGAGAAGAGAAATGGTTGAGACTGAAAGGAGCCCATCAAGGGATGAAAATGTCCTACAGGGGTAGAGATGACAAGGCAAATTTCCTGAACAGGAAGAGCTCTGAAACGCCCGATCATCTATTTTTTGAGCACTGTAAAAACCCACTATATACATAGCGGGAATTTATGGTTGACCGCGGCCTGTTAGTGGGCACCGCAGTGGGTTATACACAACTATGGGACGCCGCAGCTGCTTTCCTCCATAGTGTAACCATTAACACAACTATGTCTTTGGCGGAGAGGCACCGTGGCAGTACCGCGGTCGCTCTCCTACGCAGTTTAATGTACCACGCAACATGTTAAGTCTCGCAACTTCATCTATGCAGTCTCTGGGTCGTGTTTATAGGAATAAATCCCTTGAATCGGTTATAGGCGTTATGAGCCATCACTTTGTGATTGCTCTGGAACGGCACATACGAAGCGGAAACGGCATCACCAAAAAGAGACAGAACACATTTCCGATCCGACACCTTACACATTGGCAACTTCACACAACAGCTCCGATACACACATTCCGGGAAAAGCAATCGCCACAAATTGTAAAAGGCCAACTGTCTGACTTACGCCGACTCTTTGTGCGCACCGACTTTACGGCCGACTTAGCGCTCGAGCACACCAATGCGCGCGCCAACTTGCCCGACTAGTTTGCTTTACCATGCTGCCAGCTTACCCGATGACTTTGCACTCAGTAAAGCACTGATTTGTGCACCGACTTTACACCCGACTTAGCGCTCGCATGCCCGAGGGCGCCGACTTAGTAATGCACTGACTCGCGCGTCTGACTAGTAACTTGCGTTACCATGCTGCCAGCTTACCCGACTGGTGCCCGACTTTGGGCGCTCAACTAGTGCCTCGCGCTTCCCCACCGCCTCGCATCTTCCCCGCTGTCTCGTGTTTCCCCGCTGCCTCGCGCTCCCTGCCGCCTCGCACTCCCCTCCGCTTCGCCTCCCCTCCACTTCGCCTAGCTCCGCTTCGCCTCACTTGGCTCTGCCTCACCGGCAAAGCCGAGCCAGGTGCCAAACGCGATACAAGTCAAGTAGGGTATGATTATGGAGCTTGCGGAGTGGCCTTCAAGAAGGAATAGGTCAAACAAGTCAAAGAAGGGTATAATCATGGAGCCCGCGGAGCAGCCTTCAAGAAGGAATAGGTCATTCAAGTCGGGGAGGACACCAATAAAACAAGGAGAACGTGATCGTGGAGGAACGGGCCTACCAAGACAGGGTTCGGCGAGCGGAAAACTCACGCACAGGTTTCTGGAATGCAGATATGGGAGCAGAAATCATCCCGGACTCCAGGAGCACGCGTTCGGTGAGCGGAAAACTCACACACAGGTTTCCTGGAATGCAGATATGGGAGCGGAAATTGTTCCCGACTAGAGGAGCATGTGTTCAACAAGTGGAAAACTCACGCGCAGGTTCTGGGACATAGAGCTGAGAGCAGAAATCGTTCCTGACTGGAGCACGTGTTCAGCGAACGGAGAACTCACGCACAGCCTCCAGGAATGCAGAATTGAGAGCGGAAAACTGGAGCGCCATGCGCTCGTCAAACGGGAAACTCACACACAGCTTCTTGGGACATAGATCTGGGAGCGGAAATTGTCTCCGACTAAAGGAGCACGCGTTCAGCAAACAAAGAGCTCACGCACAGCCTCCAGGAATGCAGAATTGAGAGCGGAAAACTGGAGCGCCATGCGTTCGTCGAGCGGATATCCCACGCGCAGCACAGGAACGGAGCAGGAACCTATTTCGAGTCACAAAGACAGACGGAACCAGTCAAAGGAGCATGTGGCAGCCCTGATTTAGGGAACGGGATGCGACGAGTTGGAGAAGGACCAGAGAAATGTGTAGAAGGCGGTGCTAGACAGCCGGTTTCCTATAAATACGAGACGCTGCTACGAATAAAGACATCTAATTTTCCCATCTAAAACTACCAGTGCATCTTAAGTGATACGCAAGTACTGCTCCCCAGGGTGCACCGACTACGAAAACAAGGTCTCCAGGGCTGCGCCTGGCAGAACATCGACCCGCCGCCCTTGGATCGTCCATTGCTGTACGGACCGCTCGACATAACAGCGTCTCGAAGCACCACGCCAGTCACCGCTCGAGTTGTACACCTCCCCGACCGCTCGTATCAAATGGAACGGGTATCGACCTTCATCGCAGCTCTCAAACAGCCGACTCCGCTCACTAGAGCTTGCGAACGGAACGAAGAAGACGATTTGTAGAGGATTTAGTAGGGAACGGAGTCGGCTGTTTGAGAGCTGTGATGAAGGTCGATACCCGTTCCGTTCGATACGAGCGGTCGGGGAGGTGTACAACTCGAGCGGTGACTGGCGTGGTGCTTCGAGACGCTGTTATGTCGAGCGGTCCGTACAGCAACGGACGATCCAAGGGCGGCAGGTCGATGTTCTGCCAGGCGCAGCCCTGGAGACCTTTGTTTTCGTAGTCAGCGTACCCTGGGGAGCGGTACTTGCGTATCACTTAAGATGCGCTGGTAGTTTTAGATGGGAAAATTAGATGTCTTTATTCATAGCAGCGTCTCATATTTATAGGAAACCGGCTGTCTAGCACCGTCTTCTACACATTCCTCTGGTCCTTCTCCAACTCGTCGCGTCCCGTTCCCTAAATCGGGGCCGCCACATGCTCCTTTGACTGGTTCCGTCTGTCTTTGTGACTCAAAATAGGTTCCTGCTCCGTTCCTGTGCTGTGCGTGGGGTATCTGCTCGACGAACGCATGGCGCTCCAGTTTTCCGCTCTCAATTCTGCATTCCTGGAGGCTGTGCATGAGCTCTCCGTTCGCCGAACGCGTGCTCCTTCAGGCAGAGACGATTTCTGTTCCCAGATCTATGTCCCAAGAAGCTGTGCGTGAGTTTCCCGTTCGAAGAGCGCATGGCGCTCCAGTTTTCCGCTCTCAATTCTGCATTCCTAGATACTGTGCGTGAGTTCTCCGTTCGCCGAACGCGTGCTCCTTCGGTCGGGAACGATTTCCGCTCTCTCAGCTCTATGTCCCAGAACCCGCGCGTGAGTTTTCTGCTCGTTGAATGCATGCTCCTCTAGTCTGGGATGATTTCCACTCCCATATCTGCAGTCCAGAAACCTGTGCGTGAGTTTTCCGCTCTCAGATCCCTGTTTTGGTAGGCCCGTTCCTCCATGATCGTGTTCTCCTTGTTTTATTGGTGTCCTCCCCGACTTGAATGACCTATTCCTTCTTGAAGGCTGCTCTGCGGGCTCCATGATCACACCCTTCTTTGACCTGTATGACCTATTCCTTCTTAAAGGCCATTCCGCCAGCTCCATAATCATACCCTTTGATTTGTATGACCTATTTCTTCTTAAAGGCCGCTCCGCCAGCTCCATAATCATATCCTACTTGACTTGTATCGCGTTCGGCGCCTGGCTCAGCTTTGCCGGCAAGGCGAGCCAGGCAAAGCGGAGGGGAGTGCGAGCGGGGAAGCACGAGGCGGCGGTGAACACAACGGCACGGAAACGCGAGGCGGCGGGGAAACACGAGGCGGTGGGGAAACGCGACAGCGCCAGCGCACAATCAGTAGTCGAGCACGCAAAGTTTAAGTCGGGCGAGCAGCACGCAACGCAACGTCGGCGGCGCAACACTTGAGTCAAAGTGCGAAGGTACTTGAGTCGGCGCGCAAAGTCAGCGGTGCAACGGTCGTGTTACTTGAGTCAGTGCGTAAGGTCAGTGCAAAGTCAGTGCGCCAAGTCGCGTTCGCAAAATGTTATTGAGTCGGGCGTTACTTGAGTCAGTGCGCAAAAAGCTTTGTCGGGAGTCGCATTATTATTCCGCTCTTAGATCTTTTTGGTGCGTTCGAGTTTGGAAGTGTGTGTATCCTTTGTGTCATGCGGAACTGTTGTGTGAAGTTGCCAATGTGTAAGACGTCGGATCGGAAATGTGCTGTCTCTATTTGGTGATGCTGTTTCCGCTTCATATTGGCGTTCCAGAGCAATCACAAAGTGATGGCTCACACTGATCAACCCCTACTCGTTCGATCCGACCCCTGCTCATCCCTTAC
Source organism: Mycena leptocephala (assembly GCA_029378395.1). NCBI lineage: Eukaryota > Fungi > Basidiomycota > Agaricomycetes > Agaricales > Mycenaceae > Mycena > Mycena leptocephala. Next base: position 72,012 of record JARJLF010001335.1, read on the forward strand.
AACACCCCTTAACATCACCCCCTGGCGTCCATAGTCACCCCTACTCTCCTATACCCCTTTCTTTTACTAGTATATAAACCCTAAGTAGTCACTATACTCCTTACAATATTCTAGTCTATTCTCCAGTGCTTAATTGACTGCGTTTCACCTATTCCTTTTATTGCCCAGCTGCCTACGTCGCAGTTATCCCTGTAGCGAGGCCCTGTGCTGACATCTTGGAGACCATTTCCAATACAACTCAGTCTCTCTTGAAAAATATAGAGGTAAATTACCTTTGGGTCTGCCACAACCATAAATCTCAGTCAGCTATGACAGACAGTTAAACAAAATAAGAATGAATGTACCCAACTATTGGAGCAAACTTATGAGTTGCTGAATACAATTCTGATGGTTCACGTCAAGTCCGAAACTGGAGTAGAATTACCGCCAAGTCTGTTGGAAAGTTCACAGAGTATGTTGTTTAACTTGGAAAAAAAAATTCCCATGATATCAACAACTGTTGTCAGGACCCTCCACAAAATCCACACCTTTGTTGAAGCTCAACAGAATAACAGCAAACTCAAGAAATTTTTCCATCAAGGCGAGATGAACAAACTTCTCAAGGATTGCAAGGCAGGATTACAACAAGAACTTGAGGTTTTTCAGGTGCGCCAACTATTTGGTGATTCAACCACTCACTGAAGGATTTAATATATAGGTTCCAATGGTCAATCACATGAAGGATCTTACACAGATGCAAGAAGATGCAGAAAAGCGAAACAAAGAAGTGCTTGCCATGATTGAAGCCCTGTCGGACACAACCAGTTCAGATAGATCATCCTCTGTATGGGAATTCTACTCTGCTGAGACAATTAAATGATGGATGTTGCACAGATCAGCAGGCTATATTCGGGTTCTCATAACAGGTCAGTTTCCAATGAGCTCTCCACTATATCTTTGGTATCTGACATATATTCAAGCTCCAACTCAATCTCCATGCTACCATCGGAACCCAAATATTCCATGGACGAAACTCTGAGCTTGCAGACATTTTTCAACTTTTCAGTCAGGGAACACCCAGGGTTGCAATTCTGGGTGCAGGTGGAATGGGAAAGACCAGTCTTGCAAGAGCCATCATCTATCACACAGACATTACTGAGATATAATCAGCAGCAGTTCTTTGTTGCTTGTGATTCTGTAGCAACCCAAGTGGAACTTGCTGCTCTCATAGGAGCCCATGTTGGACTGAAGCCAGGAAAAGACCTTACACGCCCAGTCATCCAATACTTCTCTAGCAGCTCAAACTGTCTCCTGATTCTAGATAATCTTGAGACACTGTGGGAGCCTGCTGAGTCCCGAGGCAATATTGAGGAATTTCTGTCCTTGCTCACAGGTGTGAATCATCTAGCATTGGTGGTAGGTCTCCAAAGGTTCTCCACCTATGCTGTCAACTTATAACAATTAGGTTACAATGCGAGGAGCAGAAAGACCTGCTAAAGTGGCATGGACTCATCCATTTCTGCCACTGCTGAAGCCCTTGGAACAAGCTGCAGCACAACAAACATTTATAGATATTGCAGACAACACACATGATCCTGAACAGGTTGACAAGGTCCTCTCTCTGACAGACAATATGCCTCTCGCAATCAGTCTCATAGCTCATTTGGTTGACGCTGAGGGCTGCTCCCATGTATTGTCCTACTGGGAGGAGGAGAAAACATCCTTGATCTCAGATGGACATGACAGGACATCCAACTTGGACTTGCCAATTTCACTGTCCTTGTCAAGTCCTAGACTCAATCCCCATTCAAAGGATCTCCTGAGCCTCCTGTCAATGCTTCTGGATGGCCTTTCAGATGCTGAGCTTGTGCAGAGCAAGCTCCCACTTGATAATACCCTGGATTGCACAGCATTGATTCGTACCTCCTTAGCCTACAGCAATGAACACAAGCAGCTGAAAGCATTGGTACCCATTAGAGAGTATATGCAGAAAATCCAACCACCTGTTGATCATCTCATTCAACCTCTTCTCAAATATTTCCAGGATTACGGTAGACGAGATCGATACGGTTCGATTCCGGTTGACAGATGGCAGATATTGATGCAAGTGATGCGAACTCACGAGTGACCTTGAAAAAGGCCCCAGTAAGGGCCTAGCTATACAGTCAGACCAACGAGGCATGGGTGAATGCTTTATTAGGCAAGCACCTAACATTATTTTTCGTCAATGATGATTGTGTTACAGTCACATCATGTGACCGTGTCTGTAACGAGGCGCGCTTCGTCTTGGGCAGAGCATGGCAACATGGCACTTAATTCTTGAAAGCCAAAAGTTTCGGTTTGAGGTATAGAAACATCCCTTCTACTCATATTACATTCATTTACAAGCCCGCAAGATTTTTTTCGGGGGTTGAATCATAGTGCAGTGTGAACCCCAGATACCGGATTCCAGAGGCAAATTTCAATTAAGCATTTCAATGAATAAGAAGTCTATACCAGAGCCTCCATCTTTGCAGATATATCCCTAAATACATCCCACGCATTCTCTAGTGTAATCTCCGAAACATCCAAGCTCGGAAAACTTCCTTGGCCAACTGGTCAAACTCTGGGCTTACCCACGAGAGAAAGGATTCCCGTGGGCCGACCTCTTCTGTGAGTGCATCCCGAAACTCTTGAATAGCTTCTTTGGGAACCTGAATCTTACCTCCGAACAGAGCCGGATGTTTGAGTGCGTCAGCAGGGGCATGACCAGATGGCATGTCCTTCTCGGACTGCGTCCGAATTGTGTATTGATTCCAGTACATGCGAAAAAATTTCAGCTGAGACTGTATAAGTGGTGGAAAGATCCAATTAACCAGACCCCTGTGGGATTCCAGTGAAAATGACTCCTTTTGTAAGTGAATGTTGAGGGACTCACTGATGAAAAGCAACCTCGGGTACATATATGCGCTCATTCTTTCCACGAAGGATATGCTCACGCATGTTGACACCCCATTTCTCTTTCAGCCACCGCCAGAATGCCTCAATAATGATGTTATGAACACTTTTTAAAAAATGAGCCGCTGGCTAAACTGCTGGATCTATGTCGGGGGCAAAAGCCTCTCTATATCAGATAGCCGTGAGATTTATTTCGAATTTCAAGCAGCTTTTGACGCACCGAATTGCTGTCTGGATGGCGTACTGCCTGGCAGTTTCAGATCCTTTGTCAGTATTAAGTTGCATCGGAGCAACTAATCGAGAGTTTATTTATTAGTCAGTATCTGGACTTGAAATAAGATGAACTAACACTCAATCTCGTCGAGAAAGTCGAGGTACAAATGGCCAACTGCACCTGCAGTTCTACAGTCCGGGACAACAGCAATCCTGAGAAAGTAAGCGGTCCACTTGTCCTTCCAAGCATAGATCGGAAATCCGATGTCACCCATCTTGAGTGCTTGGGCAGCAAGCTTCTCATGTCCATCCGCAGAGACTTCATGGAATGGGCCAAGAGCGGAAAGCGACTGGTGGCAATGGTCACTTTCTTCCGCCCAGGATACCGGGCATTGAACCCATCTCCAAAGTGCTCTAGCATGACCTCTCGGACAATGTCCCTAACAAAAAATATGTCAGTTCAGTCTCGCTATAATGACAAGCACATGCCTGGGAACTAAGATTAATTTGTCTTTGAGCTTGGATTTGACATATCGCGGTCCATTGCTCTGGGTGACATCTGGCTCAACCTCGTCAATTAGCTTGGACAGTTTCTTCCAGAGGCAAGATAGAGCGTCGAACGGAGGGTATCTTTAGCCGACGCTCAATCTGATTGAGGTTCGCCACTCTGTCGAAAGAGGAAATTGCTCATTAGAAGCCGAAGCTGGTGCTTCTTTTCACGTCATCGCACAAATAACGCACTCACCCAATCGAGAGATCGTGGTCTTCCTTCAATCTCGCCAGTTTCTGAGCTTGTTGGAGGCTGAGCTTGACATATCCTTCCAGCGTCTCCCGCAAGACGTCATCAGGTGGATCTGAATGGCAAGAAAAGTCGTAGTATGTTAAGCATCAAATAATGCAGTGTGAGGAGACTCTTACAAAGAACATTGAACCTCTGGTTAGACAACCCTCCCGAGAATTACCACTCACGATATCCTTTGCCGGAGCGACTATGAAAGGGGGCGAGGAAGACGCCTCAGCCGGAGCAGGTGTATGGCTAGAGGACGCAAGTCCCGCGAACACCGCCATTAAAATTCCATCGGCACTTGAACAGTCCCGACCAAATGCTGAGGTAGTTGCCGTCATCATTGCGGTCAACACCACAGCTCTCGATACGGAACTTCGACTCGAAAACCCACGGAGCGGGGTAATGTCGGCGATGACAAAGGACCTAAATAAGTGGGAAGATAGAGGGTGGATAGGTGTTGCAAATAAAATCCCCCTCCAGGCACTAGCTGCAGGCTTATGCGAGCGGTCAGCCAAAACCACCTTTGCTATAGCAAAATCCACACCAGGAAGTACTGCGGCTGCAGACCTGGCAAAAAAAGGGTCATTAAGGACTCAGGAAGACAGTGTGCACCTTGCCGTACCTCCCGGGAAACGTCTACAAGGGGCAAAACTTTCGTCAATGACCCAGTCTTTGGCCTACAAAGGCCTTAAAGAATTGCGCAAACCTATATCCCGCGCAAAGACTGATGCAAACATCAAGGCCGTCCAAGAGGCGGTGAAAGAGGAATTCTCCTTTCACCCCAAGTCGCCTGCAATTTGGAAATCGATTCGTCATAAAGACATCAGTCGCAACATCCGTAACTTCCTCTGGAAGAGCCTACACGGAGCGCACCGAATTGGGAAATACTGGGTGAACATCCCTGATTGCGAGGAGAGGGCAAATTGTGTCCACTGTGGGGAGGTAGAGAGCCTTGAGCACATCCTGCTGATGTGCCCAAGCCCAGGACAAAGCGAGATATGGAAACTTGCTGAAGAGTTCTGGACTAAGAAACATCCGGTTTGGCCCACTGTTTCTATGGGGTCAATATTGGGCAGCGGCCTCGCCCGTTTCAAAGATGATGCAGGCAAACCTCAGCCCGCTCTCGAAAGACTCTATAAAATTCTGATGACCGAGTCAGCCCACATGATCTGGAAGTTGCGCTGCGACAGTGTTATAGGTCGAGGTGGCACTCCCCCCTCTACTAACGAGGTCCATAATCGCTGGGTTAAAATAATAAATGAGCGCCTCGATATTGATAGACACCTGACAAATAAATTAAAGTACGAGAAGCGACACGCCCTAATGCCCTCCCTTGTCCTGGAAACCTGGAGAGGCACATTATTAGATGAAGACAAACTGCCAGATGACTGGCTCAGAGAACCCGGGGTTTTAGTGGGTATAGCGCCGAAGAGATCACGACGGTCTCCATCCCCGCAACCTGGAAGGCGGGGACGCAACCGATGATGGCGTGGAGTCCCACACTGTTGAGTGCTGCACACTGTGCGTAAAGCATTTCCTCGGAGTGGTTTCCCTTATTTTCTCGGAGGGCGTGATTCCTCCAAAACTTACGCGACCGCAGAGGCTAACCTATTGTTAGTTGTCAGCGGCCGACATCGTACCACCAAAAAAAAAAAAAAAAAAAAAAAGGAGACTCTTACAATTTTTGATTCCATAGCCGTTCTTCCCTCCGGGATTCGGCATTCCGTGCCTAACAAGGTTTGGCCCAAGTTTGGTCGCTCCACCCGGGGACTGGTCCAAACCAGCAGTGCACAAGGCAAATAAAATGAAAGGATGGGAAGACGATTTATTGAACGAGATAGGATGTCACCAACCCAACCAGGAGCGTTTAAATGGGCAGAGTACACGCAATCTCCACGTATGTGCCACATAAGTTGTTCTAGCAGTTTCGACCGGCTATGACCTTCCACTTTGCGCATGCGGAGATATAAACTAAGGACCTTGTCGTCGTTTTGTTTAGTCGTTCCTTTCTTTCTTCTCGTCCAAAATGGAAGAGTCTAACCCCTGCGATGACTGCGGCAAATTTTTCCTCCTTCGTCAAGGCTCCGGACAGTGCCCAAAGTGCGTGAAGCTCCAGCCGCATGCTCTCGACTCCGCAGAATACTCCGAGATTCAGGTAAAGTGTCTATGGTCAAAAGCAGTCAGTTATTAACTGTCTAATGCTTAGAAATGGCCGCAGTGCTGTGCCTGTGGGATTGCACGACGCAATATGCCTCTGTCTGCCAACTCCATCCAAACTTGCGGTTCTTTGTTGTGCACCAATTCGACATCTGGGACTCCTGCAGATGGAACAGCAGGTACGTAAATTTTATACCATTCAGCCCAACTAATCAGCCCAACTAAAGTGTTTACAGTACCACTTGGGCCCTCTCTTGTTGCAAATGCGGCGTTCGAAACCAACCAGCACCGCTCTGCATTGATGAAAGATCGCATGACGAAATTTCAGGCCACCAAGAGTGTGATTACCCCCGGGACCTTGCTGACTACTGCCGTACTCCAAGACCATGAGAATGGCGGTGGTGCTCCCGGCGAACCCAAGGTTTGGGTCTGTTGGCAGGTGCGTAGTACCGGAAGTTCCTTTGATTTTCGAAGTGTTTTCAATTCCAAACTGCGGCGTATTTAGGTGCGACTCAGCACACACCCCAAGGCGATTGCATCTGGGCTGGGTTTTCATACCAAGGGCTGGGCAGTGTCCAAATTTATGCCGGGTGCGCTTTCAATCCCAACTTATCTCTAAAGCTGAATCAGTATAGATATCAAGGTCGAGATTGTCAAGGTTATCAACACTGAGTGGTAGTCTCTTGTTATCGTGAGTTGTTCACTTGAGCTCTGAATCTGATTCATCGCTCATTGAAATCAGGGAGGTTGACTTTCGATGGCATGGCAATAGGATTTTGGATCCGGTACCAACACCATGTCCTTGAACGAGTTTTATACCTACTATAGCACCCCATCAAACGCTCCGATTTATCTTCAGGGTATCCCTAGCCAATGGAAGGGTTTTGAACGAACGAGAGGGGCAAAGCGCTTCGTGTGCATGGAGCTTTTTGTGCATGTGGATAAGGTAAAGTCTGTTCCCCCAGTATGCACTCATTCTTGCTCAAATCCATCAAACAGTGGGAGGAACGTGTTTCAGAACAGGAGACAGAAAGCACCCGCACCAGTAGCCGCAAGAGGACACGAGCTCTGTCTTCCTCATCGACGATGGGGTCTAAACAGCTCCGTCTTTCAGGTCAGATTTCATCGAAGAATATTCATTTGCAGTCCTAATGAATTCTAACGCAGTTCCTGAATCGCACTTCACACTCTCCGATCGTACAAATGCCACAGTCATTCAAAAGTGGAGTTCTATAACCTTCCGGAAAATTAGGTGTATCACAGCTGAGGTCGATGGACCACGAAACTGGTCGAGGAAGAAATTGTACACGGCAAGATTTTCGACGAGCCCTTCAGCTCTGGAACTATGAAACATGCCCATGATGTATGTTTCCCATGTCTGCTTCTGTTCGATCATTTACTATCCCGCATTCAGTTAATCCTTGCCAATGGAGACCAGTTTGTTGCCAAACACTTCGTCCAGCTCAGCTCAGATGCCTGCGAATATGTGAGTATCAAGGCTAACAGGATCGAAATTGAGGGAGAGCTGCTGCATCTCGCATGGGCCCGTTGGTTTTTGAACGAGTTTTACCAGTTCTGCAGAAAGCAAGGGGAGATCAGTGTGGACGAAAGTAGGCTTCGAACATTTTTTTCTGAATCAAATGGCTCACGCTCCTGGAAGCCTTGTCTGTTGCAGATGCATTTCTTGCCGAGGAAGTTGGCATGCCCTCCATTGCATCTGGCGTCGAAATCATCACGGGAAATGGGACAGGGATAACATGGCTTGTTGAACGCAAACGCCCGATGACTGTGACTAAGTACAGCGGCACTCTGGTTAACACCTCTGCTCGTCGTGACCTCCGTTCCCTGACAATCTGTGCTTTTGCACACTTTGTCTATGGCTTCAGCGATAGATCTTTGGTTTTGGCAGATCTACAAGGTATGTCTCAGCTATCGTATATTCTCTCCGACTTTGAGTCTAATAATTGGCAAGGTACTCCAGCGCAAGTGCGTGGGACCGATGGTCTTGTTCTCTTTGATCTCATGACGCACACTGTTGATGGGTATGAGTTTTCCCCACCTCATTTATACTGCAATCTATTCAAGTATGAAAAGGGATTCCGGAATCGGCGACTTTGGCAAGCAAGGAATTCGAACTTTCACCCGCGATCACCAGTGTAATTCCATCTGTTCGGGTCTTGGCTTTGACACTCAGTACTCGCTCGCTATCGGAACATCGCGTGAAAGTGGGGAACTCAACAATGACAACAGCGATGATGATCATGACAATGACAAGGACGAAGAGGATGAGGAGGATGTTCAAAATCAGGCTCAGCCAGAGAAATCTGACAATAACAGCCATTGAATAAATAGAGTACTTACTACCTTAAACCAAATCCCCCCCCCCCACTCAGACTCAATAAAACATTTTTTTCCTCTGTGAACGCCTTTCTTCACCCAGGAGAAGTGGTTCTGCTCTACGCATATCGCTATGGGCGTGATATTCTCTGGGGCTTGTAAATGAATGTAATGCGAGTAGAAGGGATGTTCCTATACCCAAAATCGACACTTATGGCTTTCAAGAATTACGTGCCATGTCGTCATACTCTGCCCAAGACGAAGCGCGCCGAAAGCGCGTCTCATACAGACATGGTCACATGAGGTGGCTGTCACACGATTGACATTATTGACAAAAGATAATGTTATGTACTTGCCTAATAAAGCATTCACACTCATGCCTTGGTACCTTGTTGGTCTGACTGTATAGCTAGGCCCTTACTGGGGCCTTTTTCAAGGCTACTCGGGAGTTCGCATCACTCGCATCAATATCTGCCATCTGTAAACCGGAATCGAACCGTATCGATCTCGTCTACTGTATTCTTACTGACTTTCACTAGTTCAAAGTCAGCACCGCCACTATTTTGACTAGCCAGGATAATTCGGACTGATAAAAATCGAGCCATCGAAAACCTCATTCGAGGGATTAAGTACTCGTAAAGACGACAAAATGGTATATCACGTATATATTCCAACACATTTGCTGAGAGATGCGGAGAGGCCTTGCAGTTTCTGACTAGTGAGTTGAGGTGATATTGATCACCATGAGGAACCTGTAGTCGAAGAGAATCACAGAATAAACCCAATACCTAGAATTCAAGCCTGAGAGAACACCATGCCTTCATCTACTGATTTTGGATCCCCTGACACCTAGGAATCCTGTGGTGAAATATATGACATGTGACTTCTCCTGGTTGAAATTGCGCTAATATCTTCATGCACCTGAAATGTTGAAGATCTGTCAAGATTTCGTTCGCTCTTGTTGTGTGCTTCAGGGGATATTCGCTCCCTCCGTGCACATTAATCGCACTAAGTAGTAATCTATCTGTCTGGCCACCCCACTCATTGCGGATGGTTAAACCTTCCCCATGGCTATACGGATCAGGAGCATTCGTATTTTCCGGGTTTGAACAAACAAAGATCCTGCTTAGAAAGTTGGCGTGTAGGAGAGACTACACAGTGCGTAAACTATTGACATTCTCCATCACAATATCAACCAGCCGGTGAATAAGCTTGTCGTGATTGACCTCCTTGGGAAATTCGGACCAGGCGGTCCGAACAGATCTGGTAATGATCGCACCAAAATCCTGCCGATTCTGGAGCAGCTGGATGGTTGGATTGACAAGTGTGATAGGTTTCTCTGATCTTTCTCCAGTTGATACAAAAACAATGCAGGCAGCTAGGAATTCCCTTTGGTCAGGAAGGGTGATGGCATTGAGAGAGGAGACCTGCCAATGCTGATGGAAAGACAATAGGGGATGTCGGTGATGATGCCAGTCGACCCTGGGAACTGAGAGCAAGGATGAAAGGTGGTGGAAGGATGAACGGGTTGAGAATTACTATGGAGTCAATGAATGCCCGCAGTGGCTCTTGCACTTTGTAGGGCTGGGAGGAACAGGGGGTGTCTCAGCGAACATCACAGTGGAGGCGAGGCCAGAGAGTGAGTACTCACATGCTGCACCCGATGGAACATGGGGTGTCAGTGAATGTCACAGTACAGGCCACAGAAGCACTCACATCCTGCACCCAACAGAAACAGAACACGGGGGTGTCAGTGAACATCACAGGGCAGGCCACAGAGGGAGCACTCACCGACTGTGTGCGATGGAACCCAGGGGTGTTAACGAATGTCACAGTGCACAGGCCATGGATGGAGAACTCACAAACTATGTGCAACAGAACATGGGGATGTCAGGGAGCGTCACAGTGCAGCCCACAGAAGGAGCACTCACACGCTGCATGCAACGGAACATGGGTGTGTCAGCAAACATCACAGTGCAGGCCACAGAGTGAGCACTCACAAGCTGCATGCGACAGAACACAGGGGTGTCAGCAAATGGCACAGTGCAGGCCACAGAGGGAGCACTCACACCCTGCATGTAACGGAACACAGGGGTGTCAGCGAATGTCACAGTGTAGGCCACAGAGGGAGCACTCACCAACTGCATGCAACAGAACACAGGGGGTGTCAGCGAACATCACAGTGCAGGCCCAGTGCACAGAGGGAGCACTCACAAACTGTGTGCAACAGAACATGGGGGTGTCAGTGAACACCATGGTGCATAGGCCACGGAGGGAGCACTCACATACTGTGTGTGACAGAACATGGGGGTGTCAGCAAATGTCACAGTGCACAGGCCACAGAGGGAGCACTCACATCCTGCACACAATGGAACACAGGGGTGTCAGTGAATGCCACAGTGCACAGAGGGAGCACTCACGCCCTGCATGCAAGAGAACATGAGGGTCTCAGCAAACATCACAGTGGACAGGCCACAGAGCAAGCACTCACATCCTGTGCATGACAGAACACAGGGGTGTCAGCAAACATCACAGTGCAGGCCCAGTGCACAGAGGGAGCACTCACAAACTGCGACAGAACATGGGGGTGTCAGCAAACATCACAGTGCAGGCGACAGAAGGAGCACTCACATACTGTGTGTGACAGAACATGGGAGTGTCAGCAAACATCATGGTGCATAGGCCACGGAGGGAGCACTCACAGCCTGCACACAATGGAACACAGGGGTGTCAGCGAACGTCACAGTGCACAGAGGGACCACTCACATCCTGCATACAAGAGAACACAGGGGTCTCAGCAAACGTCACAGTGGACAGGCCACAGAGCAAGCACTCACATCCTGCACATGACAGAACATAGGGGTATTGGCAAATGTTACAGTGCAGGCCACAGAGCGAGCACTCACATCCTGTGCATGATGGAACATGGGGGTGTCAGTGAACATTACAGTGCAGGCCCAGTGCATGGAGGGAGCACTTACAAACTGTGTGTGGCAGAACATGGGGCTGTCAGTGAACATCACAGTGCAGGCCACAGAGCGAGCACTCACAAGCTGCATGCGACAGAACACAGGGGTGTCAGCGACTATCACAGTGCACAGTGTGCATGAGCAAGCACTCACATCCTGTGTACAGGAGAACACAGGGTGTCAGCAAATGTCACAGTGCACAGGCCACAAAGGGTGCACCCACAGCCTGTGCACAAGAGAACATGGGGTTGGCAAACATCACAGTGCAGGCCACAGAGCGAGCACTCACAAGCTGTGTACGACAGAACATGGGGGTGTCAGCAAATGTCACAGTGCAGGCCACAAGGGACCACTCACATCCTGCACATGATGGAACACAGGGGTTTCAGCAAACATCACAGTGTAGGCCACAGAGCAAGCACTCACACGCTGCATGTGATGGAACACGGGGGTGTCAGCAAACATCACAGTACAGGCCACAGGGTGAGCACTCACATGCTGTGCATGATGGAACACAGGGGTGTCAGCGAACGTTACAGTGCAGGCCACAGAGGGAGCACTCACACGCTGCATGTGATGGAACATGGGGGTGTTAGCAAATGTCACAGTGCAGGCCCAGTGCACAGAGGGAGCACTCACAAACTGCATACAACAAAACACTGGCATGTCAACAAATGTCACAGTGCAGGCCACAGAGGAGCACTCACATCCTGCACATGACAGAACACAGGGTATCAGCAAATGTCACAGTGCAGGCACAGAGCGAGCACTCACATCCTGTGCGTGATGGAACATGGGGGTGTCAGCGAACATCACAGTGCAGGCCACAGAGGGAGCACTTACACGCTGCGTGTGATGGAACATGGGGGTGTTAGCAAATGTCACAGTGTAGGCCACAGAGGGAGCACTTACACGCTGC